>VDFB02270651.1:65785536-65842829 GCA_007258455.2 Sequoia sempervirens
TTTTTTAGATGAGGTGTTATCTTAGAGATGTCTACGTCATACCCAACACTGGATTTCTGAATCGGCCGGCTGATATCGGTGATCCAGTTGGTCGATTGGAGATAAGTTAAGAGGATCCGATGTTACAGTTGTTGAATATGTGATAAATGAGACTACAGTTCTTTACGTGTGGCAGTTTGATATTGAAGTTTATCTTCCAATTAAATTAAAAAAATGGATAAGCTTTGACAAGATGGTGTTGGCACTTGCATTTTATTTATTTTACTTCATTAGTTGGGAAAAATGTATAGGGTGGACTTTGAATGGTTCTAGATATTACTTTATGATCTCGTTGACAATGTATAGGGTGGACTAATGGATATTTTTAGGAATAAAATAAGTGTAATAGTGGTTATAAAGTTGATGTGTTCAGATTTTTTGTGATTTTGAATTATTTATTTAAGTTTATTTTTTAATTGAATAAAAAAAGTCTTACAAGATGTTGGTCGTTTCTAATTTATGAGATAAGAGCAAATATTATTGAAATTAATAAAAGATATAAAAGAGATGTCAATGTCTTTAGGAATGGTTGAGACTTTTTCTAGTTGATTTTGTGAAATTGATTTTTGATGGCTTTCTCAGGATAATTTGTGAAATGTTGGGTAAGATTTGTGTAATGAGATGCTATAATAGAATTTTATATATGGTGGCTCCCTTTTCCTAGAAGTTAGAAGAAATAATGAGGTTGAAGGTGAAGTGTTAGTGGTAGGGATGGCGATTATGAATTTTAGAGGAATCCTTGCTATTGATGAATACCTTGTATAAATGTTCCTACCTGAATTGGAGTCTAAGGTGTTTGTAGAAGAGGTCTTGATGTTAGGTTCAAGTTTTTCAAGTGTAATTTTTCACCATTGTAGATACAAATTAAAATTTGTGGTAGATTTTTTGGCTAATTCTGTTATTGACCATAAGCGTTTTACAACCATCTATAGTCATCTTTGTAATTTGTGGGAGGGAATAATCAAACACTAGTTTTTTGGCTGGAAAAAATATTATAGGTTATTTTGTGCAATCATAATTAGCATAGGTGGCTTCTTGTTTACATGTGGAAGGATCATACATATATAGTATGTATTTGTGGTTGTTATAAGGATGAAATATTTATAAACTCACAAGATTCAAGTGAGATTCTAGCATTAATGAGTTTATTTATCAATTGACATTAGAGTATATTTTTGGATTATGTAAAGCTATAAAATAATTATTTGACACATTTGTTGTTTATTTGAATTAATAGTAGGTTCAATTAGATTGCATCAATGTAGTGGTATTGGCCAATTTATTTATATTACTCCATTGTCAACATTACTTTTGTGAGCTTGTGAATAATTTATATGGTGGACTTTGAATATTTTATTTCTAAGATTAAAGATTTACATGACAAAAATGGTTATTAAGTTGAGTCTTTGTTTTTTTGTGAGAAATTAAGCTACATTTTATTTATTTATTTTAGGTTTTATCATCCAAATAAATAAAAAAATAGGCAAGCCTTGACAAGATGTTGGTAGTACTAGCCATTTTATTTGTTTTACTCCATTGTCAACATCACATCCATAGTCTTCTAAAGAATGCATATAAGATAGCCATTGAATATCTTATTTTTATGATTAAAATAGATGGTAACAATAGAATTTTTTTTAACACAGTGTCCGTGGTATTGGTCATTTTATTTGTTTTACTCGATTGTCAACATCACTTCTAAGATGTTGTGGACAATGCATAGGGGGATTTTGAATATTTTATTTTTAAGATTAAATTATAGGGTAATAGTAATTATAAAGTTGGTTTCTTTGGATTTTGATTTTGAGCATGAGCTAAAGCTATATTTTAGAGTTTAAAAATGTTTTTATTTTTTGATATGTTTTTTGCTGTAAGATTTTATATTTTTATTAATCCTAACTTTTATTTCTTTATTATTAGCATGCTACATCAAGTGATGCCATGATTGTGTCTTAATAATTTTCTATAAGTTACAAAAAAATTATTGGAAAATTTCTTTTGTTCATGTTTTTCTTAAGTAATTTAGTGCTACAATCAAGGGGTATATTTTAAAAAATTATTTAATGTTTTTGTTGTTTTTTTTTTTAATTTAAATCTAAAACTTAAAAGGTCTCATGCAATAGGTTATTCAAACCATTCTAAAAATTTGAAGTTTAAAAGAAAGCATAACAGTCAAGGTAAAGTGGGTCAAAGGTTAATTGATTTATTCCATCCACTAGGCCATTGTGACTATGAACTAAAATATTTTAAATTATTCTAGTGTTGCAATCAAGGGGTCTTTAAAAAAATCATTTAGTTTTTTTTTTTTTAATATTCATCTATACATTGCCAAATTTATAGATGAAACATAGGATGTCCCATGCAATGGTTCATCTAAACCATTCTAAAACTTTGTAGTTTAATGAAATGTGTGAAAATTAACCTAAAGTTGGTGGAAGGTCAATTAATTGATCATCCACTAGGCCATTATGGATACAAATTAAAATATTTTACCATTCATTTAAATTCTATATTATTGAAAATATATTTTTTTTAATGGGCATTTATTTCTCTTAATTATTTTGATTTAATTGAAGAAAAAAATATGTTTTCTCTACACAAATTATGTTTAATGAATGCAACTAGAAATACAATCTAATTAATTTAATTAAGAACTATAATATATTATATAACAAAAAAATAAATTGGAAATTAAATGGAGTAAAAAAGACTTTATGATAGCTAGAAATCATAAAGTTTATTGTTGTTGTCAATTCTAATGATGAAATATAGCATAGAGCATGTATCTTGTGTGTCTGTCATATATTGGTTTAAAACAATTGAAAGAGTGGGTAGAGTAGTATTATCTTTGTCAATATTGAATTCCTTATTTTGAAATAGTAATTATTTTTTCTTATTCAATTATGTGTTCTACAAATTTGTAAATTATAATAATTTTTTTTTAGATTATGTAACAACTACAGTACACCTTTTATGCTCCAACCAATATCACCACCTTATGCAAATACCAAACATTTCTTACTTTCCTTGATATAGTTTTTCAATCATGTGGGAATTAGGACCTTCTCACATATTTTTCATTTGTTTTCTTAAAATAGGGTCATAGACTCTATTTGCATATTCAAAAACTAGTTTTGGATTAACACACTCCCTTTTCTTGATAATTATAAGGGTAAATTGTATTCTAAAAGTCATTACTTACCAATACTTATGATTATGAGAAAACTTGTAGAGTAAAATTCTATTTACATGGCATCATAAAAGTATAAATAGAATTCAATTACTAGGACTAATGAGAAAAAGTGAACAAAATTTGGGAATTAAATAACAATGATTAGTTGTACAATATAAAAAATTAAATATTATCATTTATGTCAAATATAATGCATATAAATAAAAATCTAAACATGATACATTATAAAAATGTTAATTATAAAAAAATTGCATGGATCTTTTAAAAATTATTTATTTCACTTGAAAGAGAATGGGAAAAGCATAAAACAAACCTAGGTAAAAATAGTTCATTGATCTACTAATTTAAGAGAAGCCTTACTCTTATTGATTGAAAGAAAAAATCTTATTGTAGTTTAAATTTTTACATCTAAGTAAAATTTATTTAAAATAAAATTAAAAATAAAATTAAATATTTTGATTATAATTCTAATCTTATATAAAAATGTTAAATTTTCCTTTACTATACATTTTCTCTTTCTAAATGTAAAAATAAGCTCTTTTGAAAACAACACAACAAATGTTATGGATTATAATTATCTGTTTTAATTCTAAATATTTGTGTAATACTATATGAAATAGAGTGTTCCTTGGAGAGCTATTAATTTTTATTAATGCAATCAAGTTGATCATAATATTATGTTGGTGGAATCTTTTTTCTTTTTGTAAATTTCAACATCCACCAACTATAAAAGGGAAATAATAAATTATCTTCTAAGTGGTTTGCCAACAATCTAATTAGTATTATAGTTTAATATGGGCTTACAAAAGATAATTTGGTTGTAGACCAAAAAATCATGAAAATTAAATATATCAGATTAGTGAAAATTTAATGATCTTAATAGTTGTCTATAATTTATATTAGTTGTAACCAATATAATAGATTAAGTTCATCTACAAATGATAAAAAAACCTTTAATATTAATAACATTATAAAATCTATACAAATTTAGAATATACCTATATAGTCATTCTATTGCATCAATTATCATGAATTACTTATATTTCTTATTCTATCATAACCCAAACTCATGCAAACACTACCTTCTATAAAAATAAGAATAAAACCCATCTCTTTAATCTATCAAAACTCCATTTTTTATACTCTTTAACACCTTAGAAAATATCATACTAATAATTTAAAGATAATAGTAATTCATAGACATGAACCAAACAAGCTAATATGGAATGGCAGTTTTTACAAATCCATGTGAATATTTACGAATATCTAAATAAATACATTATTTTGGTTTTAATTATATTATTTACTTTAATTATCCATCTAAGTACTGTTCATTTTTATTTTGCAATTGATTAAATTTTAAAATATATTCCAATAATATATTTCCTATGAAAATTGAATATAATAAATACTTTTTAAAGGTTTAACAAAATAAATATTAATTAGAGGTTTTATTAAATTAAAGTGATTTTTAAATTTGAAAAAAGTTTGACATCATTCAAGATCTATTATAAAATGTTTTAGAGGATAATATTTAATATGCAAATCAATTACATAAATAATATCAAGATAATAAAGTAAATTAATATATTTTATTGTTGATAATTTTCTCTACTAAATTATAGTAAATTTTTGTATTCATTTTTCAATTCCATAACATTCATTATGAACCCAAATTATGATGCTTTAGAACCAAATTATATCATATGTTTATGAATCATTTAATGATTATTAAGTTTTTGATTTTACATGGGACCTAATACTTGATGATGCACAACAAAAATCTTTACTAGTGAAAAATACTGATAAAATCAAACTCTTTGCATCATGTACCACTATATGATTATTTCTGACTAAGAGAGCTGCATTTAACATATAACACATCATTGCTATGCATTATTTTTTATGTTTATTTCTTCTCTAAACATAAAACTTTAATTAACAATGTTATATAACTTTATAATTATCCAAAAACCATAAAATACTTAATTTTCTATTTTTTCCATGTCACAATTATGCTACAACAATTACATGTTGACATGCCTCAAGTATAAATGCATAATTATTAAACCTTGATAAAGAAATAATTATACTTCTTGTAATATAATTATTCCTATGTTAGTTTTTGTACTAGTGATAGTTATTGTATAGACTATTGTGGTCAACAAGTGTAGGCATACCATGTTTTTGTTATGGTTTATGCGTTTTTAAGGTGATGTATTTTAAGCTCTCCATCTAACTTTCTATTGAATTTCTTATTATACAAGTACTGAAATACACATGTAGATTATAAACATAATCGTTTAAAACACTTGTATAATATAATATTGTAGCATGTTTAACTTTTTGTATAAATTGCATGTCTTTTATTTTGAATACAATGTTTTATGTTTGTCTTATAATGTTAATCTAAATATTTAGATTTATGTCACCATTGTCATTTCTTTAATACATATTTTTGAAAATCAAATAATATTATCATGATTAATTATATATATGAACATAAATAAAAATAAACAACACGAAAAACAAATAACATAAATAAATAAATAAGTAACTAAAAACTCTATATATTGAAACAAGTTTAAAAAAAACAAATTGAATTTATTTTTATTTTTTTAATAAAAATTATATTGACAAATGAAGCATAATCTTGTCACATTGCTAGGAGTATGATATATATCCAATTACAAATCTAAATAAAATTCTGCAAATAAGAATTAAAATTACAAAGGGGTCATAAAGAATATTAAGGCTAGATATAATATAAGGAGGAAGAAACTTTAAATACACCAGTAACCTTTCATTAATGGACTCAGATCGATTTGCAAATCATGCGTTTGCTTTGTTGATGTGGACAATTTTAGAGCAAGATAAGATACCCCTCTATGCATACTCATTGTATTCACACCATGCTTATGTGTTTGAATTTTACTCTATGCTATAACTGGTAAAGATTCAAGAAAACAGTTTTAGCCCATTGTAAAAAAACCTTTAATCTCAAACATGTTAAATTGTAGAAACAATGCCTGGCAAAGAAGCTGCACTGCATACAAAATTCTTTCTTCCTGTAATTTCGAAACAGTGGAAATGGAAAAAATCAACAATTAACATTTGTTTCAAATGAAAATTTAACAAATGGATGGTAAGACACTCTGCGATCCATGGCGTTGTAAACAACACTTTCCATTACAACTGCCAAAACAGGAAGCGCGACAAAATAACAAACCACACCACACAGTCGAATATTCACATACATATTTGCCTCATTACAGCGATCTTCGATCTTCTGCATAAACCTCCATTAAAAACCTCTGTGAAGAACATGAAACTGGGGGCCTTTATAGGACGCATTCCCCTTCCCAGATTTACTTGGATTGCTCTCTACTCTCTCCTCTGCTTTAAAAGCAGAGACGTTCCTTCTGCGAAGAGCTTGATTGGCTCCACCTCCATCATTTTGTAGCAGAATTCCTTGTGGAGCATTATCAAACCTGGGAGAGTCGCAGGGCAACTTGGCATAAAAACCTCTGGAAGAATCAGATGAAAGAGTTTTGTACATCTGATGCCCTCTGTTTCGAACCACAGCTCTGTAAATAAGAGGTATCAGCCTTTCCATTATCAGCTATCACAAAATCTTGAATACAAAGCAAAACTATTGAAGCCACTCAATCCGATGCAATGGCAAGAGGCCTGGTGGAGCTATAAATAGCATTCAATGCAGGCGCGTCGCCGAAATCTCAGAGAAGCCTACGTTATACCGAACCCTGGTTTTTGCAATCAGGCGGCCGATTTCAGTGATCCAGCTGGTGAAAATGAGATATTGTAGAGGAGGGGCGATGATTATGGGGTGGATGTCATAGTTATAGTGAGAATGTGATGAGTGAAAGAGGGAGAAGTCTGTGGGTATTATGACATGTTTATCCTCCAAGTAAGAACATAGATAACGCCTTGACAACACCAAACAATTACTCCATTGTCAACATTTACTTCCGTGATCTTGTTAACTTCTGAATTATGTAGGGGGTGGACTTTTATTATTTTGTTTTCAGATTTAAAATAAGGATAGTAGTGGTTATGAAGTTTGATGTCTTTGGAATATTGTGATTTTGAGTATAAAATAAGTTGTGTTTTATGGAAAAATAATTTTGATGTATTAAAATTGTATTTTTAATTGAAGGGTCCCTTTAAAGTTTTAAAGGTCTTATATTCAAAAAAATATTGATCATTAGGTGAATGATTTGTGAGCCATTCAACTTCATCAATAAATTAATAATCACTTAACTAACTCATGTTTTCCTTTTGTTACAAAGTCTTATGTAACTTTTTAATAATCTTGATATTTATTTATTTTTAATATTAGCATTTTGTATTGATTGATGCCATAATCATATCTTAAAAATTGTTACACTCTAATTTTTTATTAGTGAATTTATTTTGCTAATTTTTTATTTAAAGGCTATTTTAAAAATCATTTATAAATTTTATAAATATTTATTTAAAAATTTTCATTTAAACTAAACATAAAAGTATAACAAAATATTTTATTTAAATCATTCTCAAAATTTAAAGTTCAAAGGAAAGTGTGAAAATCAAGGTAAAGTGGGTTGAAGGTCAATTAATTAAAATATTCTATCTTTCATTTAAATCTAATATTTTTAAAAGTAATGAATTTTTTTTAATAGATATTTATTTCTTTTAATTGTTTTGATTTAGTTGAAGAGAAAAATAACACTTTCTTTATAAACAAATTATACACCACTTTCTATAAAAAAAAACTATAATTCAATACCTTTCTAATGAATATAATAAATACATATTATAATTAAATCAAAGAGTTGTAATATATAATAAAAATTAGAAATATAGAAATTAAAATGAGGGAAACTTAAATTAGTTAATTTCAATTATTAATTGATAGTTTTAAAATATTTTGATCATGCTTTTTAATCATATTTTATAATCACTTGAAATTAGATGAATGAAATGTAGAACAATGAAATATTAAATAGGTTACTTTTTATGGCCTTAATGTTGTGCATCATTTTGACTTGAAATTTATGGTTCCGACCTGTGATGAATTAGGGTATTACTACATGCAACATTTATTTTTTGTGACCTATCATGAAAAACGAGATGCATGGCCTCTAGAGTGTCCTCAAAATATAAAAGGTAGCACTCCACAAATAGAAGAGAATTATCTAGTTAGTAGAACTCCTAATGAGGTGAATCAAAAAGACTAAAGTGAACTTACTTCAAGGAATCACTAGAAGTTGCTACTAAAAAAATATTTACAAAAATGAAGAAACAAGTGATTATGGAGATGATATTTTAGTGCATATCATCTAGTTATACTAGACTCTCAAGATGTTGTGTCCATACAAGATGGAGATGTATCAAAACCAAATGTATTTATCGATGCTAGAATACAAGAGTACTTAACCTCAAAATGCTAACTCATAGATAAGGAAGGTGAACCTTCTAAATCTATATAAGGAGTCATAGAAACCAAAGAATCAATGGAAGTATTTATAGGAGGATAAGGACCATGAAGACAATTATTTATGCAATTGTAACATTCAAGAGTTTCACCATAAAAAGGTTTCGTTGGGTCCCAAAATTGCTACTCCAATTCCTATATAAAAAAACTCACGTTCAAGGCTAATGTTGCCATCATGAAAATGAATCATGCTCATCCACATATTGTGGAGGGTTAAAGGTCAAATTTATGAGAGTGGTTTTCTCTCGTACACTTCGAGCTCAACTTAGACTCAAAAGGGTTTTCATAGAGGTATACCTAAATAGGTATGAAATAAAACAAAATGGACAACCAAAAATAATGACAATAAAACCCAATTTCATCCTTAACCCCAAATATTGTCACTAGGTCAAGAAAGACTATTTGAATTGACCTCTATATAGTTGATATGGGTATGTAAGCATGATCCATATAAAATAAGCTCATTTTTGGGTTTAGAAAAGTCATTTCCTTAGTTGTACTAATGATCTTGAATGCAAAGAAGGAAAATTTATTCATAAACTACTAAATAATGTTTTGAATTTTTTTATGGTGTGAGATTGGTCAAGTGGAACCAAGACCAATGCATATTTGATTGGGCTACAAAGTCATAAATAGTAGAAATAAAATCAATGAAGGGAAACATATAAGAATTGATCTAGAAAAAAATACCATCATATTATAAGACTTATACACAAAGCATAATCAATAATCCAAAATTGAATTGCATGAATCCATATGAATTGGAAAAATAATTATTACAACATTTCTAATATTTTAAAATATTGTCACATTATCAAATACCTAATACAATCATGTCAGCAAATGTGGAAAGATAAAACCTTAACAAGAGTAAAGAATTACCTAAAGAAATATAAACAATTTGGAGACACTCTTTACATAATAATCGTAGCATTGTATCGTTCAAATTTTTTGCTGCTTCATTATCTTTCTAAAATTGGGTCACATGGCATGATTGAAGCCCTAGGTAAACCCTACACCTGCAAAGTCTCCATCTACCACAAAAGAACCAACCTCCACTTAAAAATGAAAAAAAATTACCATATACACAATTGGGTGCCCAACCCTAATCAACAATAATGTAGCACTAAAAAAATCCATGCCCTACAAGCATTTCCACCTAAAATGAATGTCTCGGATTGAATAGGAGCTATTGTAAGAATAAAAGTATCTAGGAGGAATAATGGAGAGTAGATGGAGTTAATGTAGATAGCTAAGAGTGCTTGTTAGATTTTTCAAGAAAACAAACAAAGAAAGATCAAACAACAAAAGAGAACACCTTCCATGCATGAGACTTGCAAATGATTTATTATTTCCTCAAAAAGAAAGAACTTACATAATGAAGGAGAGTGATTATAAGAGAAAACCCTAAATGAGAAAAGGATTAGATCATGAAAAGTGTCAACATCACATGTGATGATAAAAAATGATCTAATAATAGATCAATCTGATTTAATAGCTTAATCTAATAAAAGAAAAAAAACACGCCTAAGTTTATCTTAAATTTATAAAGTGGAATTAGCCTAACAATCAATTAAAGAATAATTAATTATTAGCTAATGAATGATTACTCTAACACCCACCCTTGAGTGAAAACTTAGGGAGTATCTAAAAAACCTAAAAAGCGAATGCATATAAAAATAAAGAAAGCATGAATGGGTCTAAAAAATAAGGCCAGATGAGGTACCCTTGTACAATCAAAGAAATATCTCATAATTGGACAAAAGGAGAAAAAATAATAGAAAAAATCCTCTCCAAAACAAAGAAAGGTGAATGAAGGACTAAGAAGCCTCCAAAATATAGTGTCCCAAAAAGAAAAGGAACATGAAGAACATTGTTCAAGCACAAAGAAACCATAGACAACTATCAAATGATGACTGCTATAGTGTTGGAATGAAGAACCTCTTGTGAAAATAGATGATGGTCAAGACCAAGAAGACACTAATATGTATGAGTTCCCTCAACAACACTACTCAAACAATGATTAGATTGCAAAGAAAGGAAAATATTTGACAATCAAAGATACAAATGACACATGGATATACATGAGTGACCCCAATGACACTACTCAACCACACAAGATGGAAGTAAAAAATATAAGTATCAATAGTCTGAAGAACACTTCATAAAATCAAGTGAAAATATAAGGACACCTCCACAAAACAAGAATGCAATATTTTTATGTAGTAAATGCTCCATCTCATTCAAATGCATGGGTAAACAATTGTTACAACAACCTAGTACATAGGAACAAATACTAAATGTGTAACTCACTCCAAAATGAAACCAATGAAACATTCTAGAACCAATATTAGAAACCCCCCATAATGCCAATAAAGGAGAGCCATGATAGGTCCACTAAAATTGTGTGTCACTAATAAGTGCATTGAAGGAAAACTAAGAACATATGAATGTGCACATCAAAGTACCAAAAATTAAAAAAGGGTTTGCAAACAAGGTACACAGGCATGAGGTAAGAGTTACTAGGATCCAATGTTGTCATGGTAGAAACACTCACATGACAAAGGTGTGATGGAAAAATAAAGGCACTACAAAACCCCCTATGACACTTTATAACATTATGTGAGTACAAAAGACACATCAGGGTGCAAGAAATCCTTGGAAAACATGTACAATAGTGACACTTTATCTTATTGCATCTAAAAAAGAGAAAGTACATACCTACAATGTTTAAATTTATGATAAAATGATGAAAATACATGTAGAATAGAAAAAACAAGTTATCCCATGCAAAATACAATTTCTAAAAGATAACGCATCAAAGTAATTAACCAGAATGTGAAAACACCAAAAACTGAATAAAATGTACCTAGAGAAAAATATGGAAAAAGTTCATGGATAGCTAAGAGGAGCTCTGAAAGAACTTTTTAACACCATAATATTTGTGAAAAATAGAGAATCTAGTCAAAATTTGTGAGCTCAAGAGTGAAAAAATCACATTTAACTTCGATAGGCTATATAATGCACTAGAATGAAAATAAATAAAAAAGATGATGGAACCCACACCATTAATAAGTACACAAAACCAGCTTTCCAATGATATCTCATTTGCCCAAGTTTGATATTGTACATCCAAGTTATTGCCATAAGAAAAAAACTACTCTCTTAGGGCTCAAAGAGGTCTTGGAGTGGACCTTTTCTATGGGCATACCAATATTGAAATCACCATGAAATCAACAAAATATTCTTGGAAATATTCCCCTCTGCTAGAGAAAAATTTGGCCCCAAAAAATAGTAAATTCATCAATATATTCCTAGAACAACACAAAATATTCTAAACTCAACAATATATTCCATAAAATATTCTTTCCATTAGAAAAGCTCATTGTCATTGGGAAACTATCATGGCTATCGAAACTAGAGAAAAATGGGCCAGAAAAAAAATTGATAACATTGTTTTTTAAAAAAAAGAGACGTCTGGTTTTTGGCTATCAATTAGGTGATGGCAATTAGCCGCCAATGGGTGCTATTTATAGTGTTGCTACTTAAAGTGATATGCTTTGTTTTATTTTTTTTGAAAAATTCGTTGTATGTACGATGCTTGGGGGGTCATACAACCTCCCAAGTAAAAAAATTGCCTTAGAAGCTTCTGATGCCAACTATAAGAAAATTTATAGTCAAAATTTGTCTATTCAGCCTCTTGAACATAATGGTGATCTCTATTTTGCACTAAAACACACCAAAAAAAATTAAATCCTAAAAACTACAAAAAATGAAGATTCCAAATTTCTCTTATGTAACCCTAGTTGAGAAAAAACCCTCAAAATGGAGAAGGGATTTTCTAAATCCATGCTCTAATACCATGTTAGACTTGTGAAAAAACCACACAAATAAAGCTTAAACATAAAATGAGAACACCTTCCATGCATGAGATTTGCAAATAATGATTTGTTATTTCCTCAGAAATAAAGAACTTACAAAATGAAATAATACAATGGATAACTTTCTTATTTAAGAGAGAAACCTAAATGAGAAAGGGATTAGATCATGACACGTATCAACATCACATGTGATGAGATAGAATGATATAATAATATTTCAATCTAATAAAATAAAAAAACACTCCTAAGTTTAGCTTAAGCACATAAAGTGAAATTAGCCTAATAATCAATTAAATATTAATTAATTATTAGCTAATGAATGATTACTCTAATAGTGCTCCCTTACATCAATGGTGCATCTAGATGAGTGAGTAAACATAAAACCATGACATTTGGAACTTAAAATAATTTGAAAAAAAAACTTTATTATTGAGTTCCTTTTAAACATATATCGTGTTTAAGAAATTGATGACACCTGGGGGAGAATTTGAACTATGTCGATCTTAGAAGATGGTTTAATAACCAAATTAAGTTTCCAACAAACAAATCTTTCCCCATTCATTTTAAGTTGAAGGTAGACCAAGAGCCTAAAACCTTGGTGAAGGTTCAAAGTTACCAATCTTTGAGAATACTCCAATGACTTCCTCTAGAAATTTTCTATTTTTTAGAGCTTCACATCTACTAGGAACTATTTGAAAGCCTCTTATAATATCTTTTTTGACACATAAAACCTTGTCAGGAACTACACTCATCGAGAACATTGTATTTGTTAGGAAATTCATTGGATCCTTTAACATTTCCACTTTACATTTTATTTCCACTATTAGAAATTTTCCCCTCACCCATAATAACTTGTTGAGAACTTTGGATAGTTTTGAAACTACCACAAAGTCTCAATAAATACTTCATCCATCACATGGTCCTTGCTTATGTCTATGCTTTATGGTTTTTGGTTCCAAGAAGAGCTAGGCACCATATGTGTACAAAAAATTGGCAAGTGTTAGGCCTCAAAAAGGAATGGGGAACAAGAAAAAATAGAAAGTAGGAAGGGACTTTAAGACCCAAGATAAAACAAGAACTTGGAACTAAGGTTTCAAGTTCCAATAAGAGTCTAAATTACACAAATTATTTCAAAGATCAAGAGTGGAGTGAGAAGTAGAAGGTCAAAACCTCAAGGTTTCAAGTTCCAATTGGGGAGCAAGGTCCAAAAGGGATCAACAACTTACATATTAGAGAGTGGAGTTTGGGAGAAAATAAAAAATTAGAACATGAAGAACTCTAGGTTCCTATCATGTCTTTGCATCCAAAAAGGAATTGGGAAAATATAATTTAAGGAAGGGGAAAGTGAGGCATAGGAATAAACATGGACTTGGAACCTTGGAGTTGTTGGAAGTTTTTGTTATCATTGATGTCAATAGATCTTTGTTGTTGCATTGATGTCAACCTATGGAGATGCTTTGATTGGTTGCATTATGTTGTCATTAGTAGTATCACTAATGTCAACCTCTAGTGTTACTTTGATGAGCATGTGTTGGTGGTGCTCAACCTCTTGTGTGGTTGAGATGTTGAGAAGGTGTTCCAAATGTTGAGTTGGTGTTTGTGGTGTTTGGTTTCCAAGTGATTTTGAGAACATTTGAATAAAAGAGGAAATAGAATGGTGAAGAGTGTTCAGTGTGACAGAGTGGTGTTCAGTGTTTTGCTCCACATTTCTTCATGGTTGAAGTTTGGATATGTTTCTTAGAGGCTTTCAGAGGTGGTACATCCAAAGTTTCTTGTCCTGGATCATTGTGTAGAGAAAGTTGTGTTCACCACTGTGTGAACTATGTAAGCAATGTTGTTTAAGAGAAATGATTTTGCTCCACATTTCTCTTCAGTATGGTTTCTGGTCTTGTGGATCTGGAAGTGTGCTTATATTGCTAGTATCTATCTTTAGTCTAAGTTTTTTGTGTTTTGGTGCTCAACAAGGTTTGATTTAGGTGTTGTAGTGTGTGGAAGGTTAGCTAGTTGTGCAGAATGGGTATTTCTTCTGGTGTATGTTGCGAAGGATTTGTTGGATTTTAGGGTTTTGATGGAATATTCTAGATTATGTTTACATGTGGTCTATAGTCCATGAGTTGTCTTTGGATTTGGTGAAGTGTGTACTTAAAAGTTTAATGGTGTTAACAAAGGTTTGGCCGACCTTGGGTGCATATACTAATTATGGATATGTTTTAATAATGTTTGTGAAAGTGTCATCATGGAATTTATGTGTGTATTTTTGTCTGAGTTAAGGTGTTTTGTTACATCTTCCTTCATTCCTCTCCACTATGGGAATGTTTTGGTGTTGACCTAATTTAAATTTTCATGTTTGAAGTGCATAGCCAACCTTGTGAATTGTTTTCAAGGTTATGATGGATATATATGCGTGTTGAGTTGATGGAGGATGTGTGTGTGATGTGAATTATCATGTGAAGTGTAATGTGATCTTTAATGACCAAGACTACTAGAAGCAGTGAGCAGAAGGTGTCTACATTCTACAGAGAGTGAATATTCCGGTGAAGCAGTGGTGAAATTTTTTTGTTGCTCTGAAATGGATTTCTCATTGTAATAATCTTCTTTCTTCTTCTTTCTAATATGGAAGTGAGCCATTGATAGTGAGCCTTTCTTTTCTCTTTGGGTAGTGATCCCTTCGATAGTGAGCCTATTGTATTCAATGGTGCAATTTTACTTTATATTGTGAGCTAATCCTCACCATGGTTTTTCCCTTCTTATATTTTCCACATAAATCTAGTGTTCTTATGTGTTTGGATGTGTTTGCATTATTGTTTCTCATGTTTACATTCTACTAATGCATTACAAGGGTTTAATGGTTGTTAAGGGTTTATGGACTAATGCATATCGAAATGTTAATGAGGGTTTTGATGTTTTAATATACATCTGTTTCACCCCCCTCTCAGTTGTCTTGTGCATTCAAATTTTGGTATCATAGCAAGGTTCCTTAGAAGAAAGCTTAACTTATTGAGGTAGATCTGGGATGGGGCACAAGGAGGGTCCTTTGTTTGATAGATTTGATTATGCATTTTGAAAGACAAGGATGTAATGTTTCCTTATCTCTCTAGGGTTTGGAGTTTGGAAACCTATTGAAACTAGATATACAATGCCTACAAATGGTTTGAGAACTAATGATGAGATCAAGACATATGAGAACAATGGAAAAGAAAGGTATGCTCTTTTGAGTGGTCTTTCTAATTCATAACTCGTGAAAGTTATGAGTCTTAAAACTACTAGTGAAATTTGGAAAAAGCTGGAAAGTATCTATGAAGAAGATGATAAGGTCAAGCAAGCAAAGATGCAAAATATGAAGATCAAGTTTGAAAACCTAGGGATGAAAGAAGATAAAGATATTACAAGCTACATGCATAGAGTGGACGAAGTTGTCAATTCCATCAGAGGTCTTGGTGGAAGTCTAGATGAAGATGAGGTGGTAAAGAAGGTACTAAGAACTCCTACTAAATATTATATAGACATAAAGTTTCTACTATTGTGGAAGTTCAAAATTTGAATAATTATTCTAGAGATCGGTTGTTTGGTACATTAACTACTTTTGAATTGAGAGAGTTTGTTCCAAGTGATGTAAAAAAGGAGACTTCTTTTAAAGTTGGAAAAACATAGAAGAATGAGGAATTAGATTAGGATGATGTTGATGATGTAGAAGAAAATTTTGTGAGAAGATTGAAAAAGGGCATTGGAAAATATAGACATAAATTACCTTTCAAATGCTTTAACTGTGGAAATATTGGTCATTATGTTTCAAGATGTCTTGTCAAAGCTTCAAAATATAGACCTAAGGAGAATAAATGCAAATCAATTAAGAGAATTTATTATGTTAAAGAATATACTAGTATATTTGATGATGAATCTGATTATCTGGATGATGAAGATGATGAATGCTTGTTCATGGTTCTAAATGTTGGAACTAATTGTGCTAAATCTAAGAGATGTATGAAGGAAAGTGCTACAAAAGCAAGTTATAACATTGGAGGAGCAATGGTGACTACTTTTCATGCTAGAGAGGAAAATAACAACTGGATCATTGACAATAGATGCTCAAATCACATGACAGGTGATAAGAGTAATTTGTTAATCTTGAGAAGTTTGAAGGTGGTCTAGTTAAGTTTGGTGATGATACATCTGCTAAGATATGTGGAAAATGTTCGAACAATTTTGATGGAAAGAATAAGATAGATTATGTTCTTTATGTTAAGGGTCTTCAAAATAACCTTTTGAGTGTAGGACAAATGTGTAGCAAAGGATATAATCTTGTGTTTCAAGACAATGGTTGTGAGACCAAAAAAGGATTTGAAATTGTGGTTACAACAAGAAGTATAGATGGAAATGTTTATCAACTTAAGGGTGCAAATGGTCAGTGCTTTATGACTCAAATTAATGAGAGTTGGCTATGGCATAGGAGAACATGTCTAGGTGCTATCTTGATTGTCTTTGTCACTTTTTCAATATGTTGAGGTTTTCCATAGGATCTAGAGGAGAAAGAGCAAGCTCTCCCACAATAAAAGAGTCTTTTAGGTTATTATCTCCATAACCATTATCTTTGATAACTACCTTGGTCTTTGGAATGGTCTAATATGTAAATTCCTTGGATTTAGATGTGGATGGTAGGGTAGATGGGTCGAAATGGGATGAGGTTATTGGAACTGCATCGTTCTTAGGAACTTGTGGCACCTTATAATACTTATCCTCTATGTTTTTTTAATAGAAAAAAGGCCCAGGATCACCATGGATGGTTATTTCTCTATTCTCATACGAAAATTTGATGCGTTGGTGATAGGTCCAGGCTACCGCTTGCATGGCATAAATCCGTGGTCGGCCAAGAAGTATATTGTAAGGCATATCCATATCAAGGACTTGGCAAGTGGTTTTTGCAATAGCTGGTCCTACTTGGATGGGTATCTTGATAGTGCCTTTTGAACTCTGCCATTGTCATCATAAGCTCTAACAGTGACACCTTTTGATTTCTTAATTATTGATCTTCGGAGTAGCCTATATTTTTTTATCAACCGAAGGGTGCAAATGTTTAGTCCAACACCTCCATCTACCAAGACTCTTTTAACTTTGTTCTTATGGATGTAGACCTCAAGATATAAAGCATGGTTATGAGATGGTTGTGGTGGGAGGTCATTCTTAGAAAATGTAAGTAAATGGAATGACGTGATATGTCTGACCATAGCTTGGAATTGATCCATATTAATATCATTAGGTGCGGATGAAGACGAAAGAGCTTTTTCTAAGATATCCTTATGTGCTGGGGAGACTTTTAAGAGTTCCAAGATGGAAATATGAGTAGGGATTTTCTTTAGTTGATTCAAGAGACTACAATCTATAAGATTTTTCTTTGATGGTGTTCTAGGTTGTGATGAGGCTCCTTGGATAGTTACCTTCCCTCTTCATGTGGTGACTCCACACTAAAAAACAAGACCTTTTATCATGATAAAAAATATGTGGTGATCGCATGCTCCCACGACATTGTTGTACACACATGACTAACTTGATGGTAAAATTTTCCCTTTCTGTTACCACTTCAATTATTATGATTAGGAATCAACATCTTATATATCCCAAGGTCTTGATTCCTAGGTTGTTGGTCAATGCTTACCTCTCTATTTTCAATGAGGTCTTGGATAAAATTCTTCAGTTTCATGCAATTTGATGTTTTATGTCCCTTTGTTTAATGAAATTCTCAATGATCCTCATCTTCATACCAAGGAGGTTTGAATTGAGGCTCTTGATAGTTTTTGTAATATGAGAGTGTGATGAGATTCGACTAAATCAACTCTTGTAACACTATTTTGATAGGCTCCTCTAAGGGTGTATATTTATGTCATTGTGGATAATTGTTTTGTCTAGGTGTTGGTCCTCTTGGGGGGTTTGCATTGTTGATTATCTGTTGATTGTTTGGTGGTTGTGTGTTTTGTTTTTGTGTATTCACTTTTGATGGAGCACTTATCACAACCTTCACATCAACTATGCCATCGTTAGTAACGTTATTATTTTTGGCCCATATATGAGGTTTGTCACTGGAACTAGACAATAGAAGATTGTATTTGTATATTTGTGTTGCTCCTTTTGTGATGAGGGATCTTTCAATGCTAATGCCCTAGATATTAGTTCATCATATTTTGACATACATTGCATCTTCAATTGGAAGGCTAGATCAATCTCTACATTTCCAACAATGATCTCTACTTGTTGCTTCTCTGGTATTGGACATTTACATTTGCTTGCTCTATGTCTCCATCATTATAAGAATGATGTAAATTCTTCTCCCTTTTTTTGTTTAAGGGTATATAGGTCCTTCAAGATTACGTCTATATCAATATTTTAGGATGAATGTGCTACAAATTGATCTATTATCTCTTGGAATGTCTTGAATCCTAGAGGTAGGTGTGACAACCATTCTATAGCTTGGCCTCCCAAACTTCTTGGGAAGATACACATCAAGTATGAATCATTTTATGCTACTTCCATGCATGCCACATACAATTCCCTAATTTTTTCCTATGGATTACCACACCCCTTGTACTTGTCAAATTTAGGTATCTCAAAGCCTAGAGGGAATGGTATCATTTGCGATATTGTGACGAAATGGGTAGGGACACAAATCTTGCACTGCGTATGATTTTTTGGTTTTCCTTGCTTGAATATCTTAGATTTTCTGTTTGAGTGTATTGATTTGAGAAGATATTTCATTTGTAGGATTGTTCAATGGTGGAACATATGTGTTGAATTGTGGGATGGTAGATGAATTGTAAACTGGATTTTGATATGACTGTGTATTGTTATAGGTGTTATATGGTGTGAATTGTGGATTGGTGTGATATTGTGGATTTAGAGGTGATGAGGGTGGTGGTGTGTTATATTCTCCATATGAATGTTGATTTGTGACATTTTGTTGAGAACTAGCATATTTTTGTTGTTGTTGATTATATTGCAAGCCTTGTTGTTGTTGCACACAAAATTTTTGTTTTTGAGCGTATTATTGTTTAGCTTGCAAAGCTTGTTGAGATTGTTATTCTTGTTCTTGTAAGTTTTTTTGTGCTTGAAAGGCTTGTTTGAAACTTGTTGTGCTTGCGAGTCTTGTTGTTGTGCAATATCTTGTTGTTGGGCTTGCCAAGCTTGTTGTCTTTGGGGTGATGGAATGATGTGTTGTGAAGGTGGAATGTTTGGATTTGATGTGATGTATTGATTTTGTAGAATGGTATTATGAGTATGTTGTGATGGGTGAATATTTTTATTTTGAATTTGAAAAACTTGGTATTGATGTTGTTGTGGAACTAAATTTTTATTTTTTGACACATGTAATTTTGAAAATTTTGATTTGAGATATTTTGATTTTGATGAGGGGAAAGTTGACCTTGATACATTGGGATGTTTGATGTTGTTGTGATATAGGACCTTACAAGATTTGATGTTTTTGGGGAATCACATGATGTTGTGAGCCCAATTGATTTTCAGATAGTTTTTCTGATATTTGATTTGGTACCAATTGATGTTGGGATGTTGGGATGTTGGTTGAAGATTTCCTTGATTTTTTTACAGTGGATTGTAGTAAATTGGTTGATGTTACATGATGTATTTTTAATACCTTGGTTTTGAACATGAAATATGTTTAGATCAAATGCAAGTGAATTAAGCAAATAAACCAAGAATTTAACCTAATTAGATCATATTCCCAATGAAATTCTTGCAAATGCTAACTAGGAATTCATTAATTTCATGCAACAACAATCAATTGATATAGAAAACCTCATTAAACACAAGAAAACCTCATTCCATTGGGGGATTAGTTCTGAATTCATGATGTGGAATGATCAACCCTTTCCTAATCCCATTGTTGAAGCAAAACTTTGATGACATCTAATGGTGAAATTGATGGAAATGCTCTCAAAAATGAGGAAAAAATTGGCTATAGTGCAATTGCTTGAATGCTTTGTGGATGATTTACTCATATAAATGAGGGCTATTTATATGGTTTTTAGATGAATCAATGGATAGAAATGAATGTGAGAAAATGGCATGGATCAATGATCAAATCCATGGATGAGATTGAATACTAACAATGTGGATCATTGAATTTAATCAAGGCTCTAATTGAATTAGAATGTGCAAGTCCCTTAATTTTAGGAAGAATGTTGGAAGATATTTCCATTTGGTGGGAAATATTTGAATTTGAATGAGAGGAATATTCCTTGAGAATATTCTCTTGCAAGTGGGAGAAGTTTGAGGAATTAGTCAATTAAATAATTAGGATATTATTTAATTGTGAAAGATGATAGAATTTAGGATTTTAATTAAAAAATTAGATCATTTAATTAAAAGGTGAGATTTATGACATTCAATTAAATACTAAGATTATTTAATCAAATGAAAGGAATTAAGGAATTTAATTAAAAAAATTGCATTATTTAATCAAATAGGACAAAAATTAGCATGAAAGGGGTGAATTAGTCCAATAATATTGATTACTCGATTAATAGAGGAAAATAGTGATTTTAACTAAAAAATCAAGATTATCCAATTAAATAGACAAGAATGATTGAATCCAGATGAAAATGGTGTTAGTAAATTGAATCAGGGGCATGATATTGACCAAGACAATTTTAAGTGTCTACAACAACTGATTCACCCCCTCCCTCTTAGTTGGCTTGTGCATTCAACAAGAGTCTCAATTTGTGTTTAAATCCTGTAAGGAAACCAAAGGAAAATACTATACTTAGCCAATTTTTTGATTTTGACAACTTAGAATATTTCCTAAATTATAAGGGAGAAAGAAAAACAATAGAAAATACATCTTGAACATAGGGAACCATTAAGTTCTCTTGATCAACTATAGATAACGGGTCACAAATGAACAAGATACACACACAAATGGAAGAGACTCAAGAAAAAATTGATGCTATAGGCTTGATTCCTAATAGGTTCATTTATTGTATCATCATCATATAGTTGGTTATAAAAAAATCATCAAGGTTACAAGATAATCCATAATGATATCTTCTAGGACTACATATCTATTTGAGTCTCCTTGCATATCCAATTTACTAATTTAAAGAGTGTAGGGTCACTCAATGAGTGAGATGCAAATAATTCTACTATCAACATTACAAAAAACAAATATTAGGGCATGATTATTCTTGTTAGCCTATATTTTATTTTTCCAACAAGTACCTAATTTAGAATCAAGTCCATATATAGATAAGGCAAGAGATGAAATCAATTGAAATGCTTTAATATCTTATCTTCTCAAGACCTATAGTTCGATTTTAGGGTGATAACACAAGGATTAATTGAAAAACACATTATCAACTATGAGACACTCCTTAAATGAGTGAAATAGAAACCAAACTAGAAAAAGAATAGCACCCCCCTCAAATCACACAATAATGAAATACCCTTGAGAAAAATATAATTTTCACAATTTATATTTAGTGCAAGTATGATTATCACTTGCAAATATCGCAAAGTGTGCTTGATCTCAATACTTTTACAAATTCTAAAAAGAGGCTATAGTATTGAAACTAAAAAGTGGGAGTAGAGGGTAAGTACAACAAAATTGGGGATAAAAAATTGGCCAAGTATATTTTAGGTAAAAAATGTATGCACTTTATAAAACACACACATGTTATCACGTGTAAAAATTATGGATCATATTACATTATAATGCATGCAAATTATTTTCAAGGCTTCTAAGGTTTGTTCATATGCATGTTATAAATGCATACATGTTATACAATGTCCTTCCATTATAACATGAGTGCATTTCTTATTTGTTATAATTCAAATATTTTAAAATATTTTTTTAGGCTAGATTTTCAAGCTTAAGGGTTGAACCTCCATTTTTCTAACAAGTACTTATTTTCAACATAAAATAAAATATTAAAATTTTATCCTAACCATATTTACATGTTTTATGATGAATTTTTATGAACCCACCATCAAAATGGGAAGCTATTACTTAGTTTTTTAATCATATATATATTTTATTTCAAAAAATATTTATTTTTATTTTATTTAACAATATCTTCATATTATTGTTAATGAAATAATGTGATGGCTAATTTGTGGCATTGTTGTTGTTGACACTTAGGTTCAAACCTTTTTCTAGTCCATTGTGATCACAAGTATTATGACCTCACCAATTCAATGTGCTCACAGGCTTCAAACTTAACATTAAAGTTGTGGATTATCATGCCCTTGTCTTCATGGTCCAAACCCTCAGTAGGATGATGTGCTCATGGGATTTGTGCCTTTGTTAGATTACTGGGCTTGCAGGTTTGGACTATTCACATTAATATAGTGCATTCATGTAAGGGATGAGGTCACCTATTTTTGGCCTCATCTAGCTTAGCCAAGTTGAAAATTCTTGAGGTATCAATAAAAAACTATGTCTTCATATTTCTCAAATACTTTGTATTGTTTTATCCATAAAATTTTGATTTATGCATTTAAATTAAAACATTGAAAAAATTGCATAATTAATTTTTTTTGGAAGTTATATTTTGCACATACTTAGTAATGCTATTTTCTATATGTGTCCACTTTAAAAAGTCACTAAAAATATTCAGTAAAAATACAAAAAATATATAACTTGTAGTACTTAGAGCTCTTTGCTATATTAATGACAATTAATTTTAAAAAATACTTGGTGAGAAAAAGGGGGGATGCATACAAACACTAGGTAAGTGCAAGAAGTTGGGTCCACTTTTAGGGGAAGTTTGAGGCTCATAAAAGATCTTGACATGAATGGGTACTTGTTTCATAAAAAAATAGGTACTCATTTGGCTCAAGCTCCAAAATCTAAATTTTTAAAACATGGGTACCCATTTCTAATTATATTTATTCCCAAACAGGTATGTGTTTTAGAGCAGGTACACATTTTATAAAATTTTAAATTTGAAACCCATGGTCTTTCTTTTTTTAGGCTTGGAAACCCATCCCTTGGCCTTGGACCTACAAGTACAATACCATGAAAGCAACAAGATCTAAAATTCGACTTTAACAATATGGTTGACGATTTTTTTTTCATTTTTTAATGAAATTTAAACCTATTTTAGAGGGACGATGTCTATTGTTCAAATCATTTTTTTTATGATTGATTTTTTTTGTATTTTTAATTATTTTCTAAGCAAACCAGTCCATAAACTTGAAATGTTAGGTGCTCATATTTTTTAATAATTTTTAAAATTCTTTATGTTTCTTTAAAAAAAGATGTCATAAATCTACACAAAAATCTTTAAACAATGAAAACAAAAAATGATTAGTTTAGCTCAAATTATGCTTACCAAACACAAGTTTTTAGAAATAGCAATTAGGGCTAGTAATAAATTAATAAAAAAGCATTTGGAAAAAAATTATTAAAAAATACCCCCATCAATATTTAGTATAATACACATATTTTCCAAAAAGGCATTAGAAAAATAATTTTATTTAGGTCAAATTATGCTTGTTGGACAATTATATGTTATGGTCCTAAAATGCTGACTTTTAAAAAGTTTTTGTACAAGCTTATACAAAATTATTTTTTATCATCTAAGTATTAGAATAAATTACATATTTGAAAACTAGAATCAGAATCCCATATTTTATATTATTGGACTTTCTTAAGATTCTACATGTAAGTGCTTCAAATTTTTAGTCCAATTGTGACAAACTTCCACGTTTAGGAAAAACACTTCCACTTTTTGACCAAAAAGTGGCTCAACTTCTTGCACCTATCCCACTATTTTATATTTTAGTGATAAAACTAAGAATATTTGGGAATATTTGTGTGTGCTCAACATTTCACCCTCTTAATTTTAATTATTTTTTTCAAAAATGTGTAGTTTAGAAACTATAATTGAAAAACAACAGTTCTTGTTCTAACCACATATTAAAATTTGAGTGTAAACGTATTGAATTAATCATTGAAGTTATAGTTTAAGCTAATTTTAGGGAAAAAGTGGTCACATCTTTTCCCCCCTTTTGTCCCCAATTTCCATCATTCACCATAGAATTAAAAAATAAATAGCACCACTATGTAGAGATAAAAAAAATTGCGCTCTATAAAAAAATAACAATTGAAAGGGAGCTCAAATGATCCCAAATGGAACCTTAGAAGGTCAAAAACTGGGAAATATGCAACAACACCTAAAAAAACCATAAATTATGGAAAGACCATTCACAAAAAGTAAATTCCTTCACCATCATAAAGTATATAGAAAAATAGCCCAAATAAAAATTGCATTAAAAAAGGAGCTCATATGCCTAAGATAGAACTTTTAAAAATTGAAGTGCAAAAATAAAAAATTAACCATACAAAAACCTTCCTCAAGCCAAAATAGTAGTAGTGTTTCTAAATCTAGAAAATTTTGCTAAATTTAGAAAATTCTACCGAACCTAGTATTTTTGATAAAAAATCACCACAAAATTTACATGACAATAGAAGAGCCTCTAGATCTAAAGGAACACTAGATTTTGATAAGCTACTGATTTATATGGACTATTGGAATTTTGTAAAATTAGGATCTACTACTAGATGTGGAAATCTACTAAATATATGCCACCAAAATTAGAAACTATTAGATATATGTCAAATTGTTGTGTTCATAAGAGGGTCATAGAATTAAAAGAAGGGTTTGTGTGATGTAAAGGGTCTATGGATATTTGGAGGGAAGTATAGAGAGGGAGAGAGGGGGACATAGAGAGGAAGGGAGGGGGAGAGGGGGAGAGATAGAGAGAGGGAGGATAGAGATATAAAGGTAGAGAAATCGAGAGAGATAGGTAGAGAGAGAGAGGAGAGGGGGAGAGAGGGAGATATAGATAAACATATAGAAAGGGATAATGATATAAAAAGAGAGTGAGAGAGAGATAAAGAGATAAAGATAGGGAGGGAGAACAAGGAAGGTGTGTGTGAGTGAGTGAGATATATAGAGATATAGATACATATATAAATAAAGAGAGAGGGAGGGAGAGAAATAAAGAGAGGAGAGAGGATAAGTAGAGAGATATATAAAGATGGAGTGATACTTGAAGAGATAGGGAAAAATAAGGATAGATAGAGGGCTTAATATATTTATAAATAGATTTAACTTGGGAAAGATAGAGGGGAAGATAACTGAGGGAGAGAGATAGGTAGAAAGGGAGAGAGAGGAGAGAGGGAGGGATAGACATAGAATAAGGGAAATGGAGAGAGATTAGTAGAGAGGGAGAGAGAGAAGGAGAGGGGAAAGGGGAGAGGGAGGACGTGATATATAGAGAAAGGTAGAGACCAAGAGGGAGATATAGGTATATAGAGAGAGGGAAAGACTGAGAGGGATATATAGGTATATAGAGAGAGGGAGAGATATAGGGGTATAGAGAGATGGAGGGATATAGATATAGAGGTCTAGTAAGAGGTAGAAAGAGAGAGAGGGATGGATAGAGAGAGGGAGATGTATCTAGAGATAGAGATGAAGAGTAGAAGATGGAGGTAGAGATGAAGATAGAGAGAGAGGGATATAAATAGATAGAGAAAGAGAGAGAGGGATGGATAGAGAGAGGGATATGTATCTAGAGATAGAGATGAAGAATAGAAGATGGAGGTAGAGATGAAGATAGAGAGAGAGGGAGAGAGAGAGAGATAAAAATATAGAGAGATAGCCCGAGGCAATACTGGTAATGGAGCTTGGTTATCTTCCTAATTTAGAGGTTTTTTTAATCCATGTTTGGATTTTATTTCTTGACATGGGTGTGTGGGGAGATTGTCTCCCCGCTTCTATCACTAGGGGGTCTAGGTAGTGATGAATGTTTTTGGATCCCCTTAGTAGGGGTTTAAAGGTAGCACCCTCAAAGATTTTTTTTATTTCCTTGTAAATTAAAGAATAATGACTGTATTCTTTTTTATGATAGGCATAACATGAGCACATTAAAATGTGTTTATGTTATAACATGCTCATATTATGATTTGCTATTGATCAAACCTAGGCTTAGTCACTACCAAGCCAACACACAAGAACGTTATAATTTGCAAGTGCATTATAACATACTCATGTTGTGCCCTAGATGGACCAAAAAAGTGGTTGTGAAAATTTTTGGTCCCCCATCTTTATGCTTGCACCTTATAAATGTATGTTGTAAATTTTGGACAAACTAGGTACTGACATTTTGTGATGATGTGTAAATATGAGAATTAAACTAGTTTTTCAAGTGCTCTAGGTGCAAAAAAAGTAGACTTGGATACCTATTTTAAAAACAACCCTAGAGCCTTATAACCCTAGCTTGCAACTAGGAGGTCACATCATCCTAGATAAACCATTTGATTGTGAATTTCCTCATCAATTTTTGCTAATGTCCCTAATTTGTGGTTTATCACTCCACTCTAGTCAGATAGTCAATTTAACCTCTCCCCTCCCAATAAATACTTACACTCAAAATTACATTATAAATAATTAAAAATAATAATAATAAAACTTAATATAAATAAATAAAAATTGAATTATTAGTTAAATGAAACAAATAAATAAAATAGAATAAAAAGTAAAAATGTGTTGGAAGGTTGTGGTAATTTTTCCAATGACTAGTAGGGAAGAAATTTATCAATGGAGGAGATAAACCCCATTAAGGAGTAGATGGTGTGGTATGCGAGAGGGGTGCAAGTTAAAAAAGGGTGTCTACATTCCATTAAGACACGGTGTCCCTTCTTTTATAGGAGAATATTGCAAGTCATGGAGAAAAATGATGTGCAAAGGAAGATGGACCCATGACCCACCATAAAGGAGTTATTTCAAGAAGTCTAAAGAGGGAGATAACCTTCAAAATGCAAGTATTAGAGGGAAAACCAAGAGGGAAGAGTTTTGGAGTGATTTTGGAGTAGGCATGATTTAGGGTTTGGTGTGTCATTTTGGTGACAATTTGTAGGTAGAATGCTTCCCGTAATATTTTAGGCACTAAACTTTTGGTAGCTCTTATTTAAATTTGTTGTTAAAATTTGTGTATATAGTTATCAATTGTCCTATTCTTGAATCCTTAAATTTTAGCAATTCTATTTCATCTAATGCTAAGATACGCAAGAAATATTGAGGTATGGTTAAGGTTGTAAAAATAATACAAAACCTTGACTCCATTCCATAAACTCTAGAACCAACATTGGTTGAAACCCTCACATAGGCTTATATTGACCGGTTCATCATGATTTCGGTTTTTAACTCAATTCTTTTTCCATGTGTTCTTCACTAATCTTTTACTATTTTCTTTTACTAGAAGGATTATAGTTTATATCTAGTTGGAGTGGCAAGCATGAGATGAAAACATTAAAAAGATGTACCAATGATAAGAACTATCTACTTTGTGATCTAAAACACTAATCTAATAATCAAACAAAATTGTAGCTAAATTATGGTTTGACATTTTCAAACACCACAATAACTTGCAAGTGGTATCTCAGTTTATGCTTATAATTCAAGGTTCAATATACTTATCTTTCATGCTACTATTTATTTGGAGGAACGTACAAAAAAAATAACACACTATTGTCTTCATATTTCAGTATGATGTGTTTATTATTTTTAATCTAATGTTTACTCAAATTAGTTCCTTACAAATTATACTCTCTTTTTTTGAGATAAATTTATGATGATCATTAGAGTCATAATATTGCCTTAAGAACATGTTCACTATAGCAGTCAATTGTTAGAGTAGAATTATTATTTAATTGTTTTAATATTCTACTTTATGTATTAAGCCACCTCAGACATGGCAATGTGTCATTTAGTGAGTTAGTTGAACTCTTCAAATATATGTGACACTTCCGATTTGCCACTTGGTGGAGCATTCTTGCCACCTTGAGTTGAGCACTCCTATAGTAACTCAAACTCATCTATATGTACAATCTTTCTCTTTGTAAATCTCATCCCATATCTTACCATCAATCTACTTGGAGATAGCTTCTAGCTTTGTGTGCTTTCTTTGTGTTTTTTTCTCATAGGATAGGTGTTAGCTCTCATCTAGATCGACCCCACTACACCCCGCTACACCTACATGGTATCAGAGCTTCCTCTGTTTCACTAGATGGCTCAAACATGTGAGGTTTTGATGCATGCAATTTGTAATTTGGTTGTTATTGTTTGTGTTTGTTCTAAAAAGTGTTTACAAAGGTCGTAGTTGAGAGGTTGATCTACTATTGAAGTAAATTTTTCTTATCATCTATGTAGGCCATGTCTGAATATGCATGACATGCATTGAGGAACAGGACCCTATATTCCATGCGCATGATCTTCTCATAAGATCTATGTATGAGCTTCTTGAGCTATTTTATTTTGCACACTCATGAGGAAGCTTTTCTAGAGGTCGTGATTCTCCAGCATAGTGTGTGCCTATGGAATTCCTATGGATGTGAAAACTAGTGAAAAATAATGAATGGATGGCATGTTAGGGTGAGTTGCATGTCTATAGCAACATGAAAAACCTTCCATCTTTCATTGGCATTGGTGAAGGGCTCTTTCTATGTGCATGTGGGTGTCACTCGCAATATTGCAGGCTGAGGGTGATTCCACTGTCATATTTTCCCTATGTAGGTCGAGGGTCATGCGAGCCTTGGTTTCATTTTCCCACACCTGTGTGAGACATTTAGATTCATACATGGTCATGGCGTAATTATTGGTGTGTTCTATTGAAAGGCGTGAGTTCTCTGTGAGGTCGTGGGTGCTACAAGACAGAGCGGTCTGTGTATAATAGGAGGTTTATAAGGTAGTGAAGCATCTAGTTTGGTGTAGTCCATTCCATCCATGACGTGACTGTAAAGGGCGTCATTATTACATTCCATATAAGTGTCATCTACAGCATTTCAATCACGTGGGAAATCCAGGTGATCTCACCCTCCACCGCTAGTGGCCCTCTCGTGCCATTTTCCAGTGAAGACACCACCAACGCACCTCCATAGGCCCCACGAGGCCTCCATTGAGTCTCTAGCGTGCCCATTGTTCCCTCACCCTTTTGACTCAGGAAGCAATATTAATCCACCTATGGTAACACTCCCAAATGACCTTTTCAAGTTAGTGATTTAAAAAATTGATTACAATTTGATCAAAAGTGTGTAAAGGGGAAGTTTCTTATTTTTGAGAAGTCAAAATTTTGATTGAGTAGTTGATGGAAAGTTCTTTTTGTGATGGAGATTTTAATGTTGAGATGATTTGAAAATTATGATTTTAACACATATTTTGTCTCCTTAATCAAAAATAAGGTTTAAGTTTTTAAGTGCAAATTAGAAAAAAAGAATTAGCTACTCAAATTAAATATTGTTTTTATGAAAGTAAATATTTTTTTGTCTATTTCATTGGAAACAATATCACACTAAATTATAAAGTGTCAATTTTTTGTTCCACTAAAATTGTTTAAGCACTAAAACATATTAAGTGCCAAATTTAGAGGGGGATCAAAAAAATAATCAACAGATTTTGTTATTGTGTTGTGCCTTGTGCACTTTATATTTCTCTTACAATTTTCTTCCTTAATTCTAAGTTTGCAATCAAAAACTTAGAAAGTAGTCTAATAAAATGTGATCAAACCTTCGGATTTCTAAGTATTTATCTATCTCGAGAGCTTCTATTCTATATCAAGGCCTTTTTTTTTATATACATTACTCAGTCATCTTGAAAATGGTCTCTAACTACCTTACAAATCAATTCATTTGCTGTGTTGACGTGGACAATTTTGGAGCTAGTTACCCCTATATGCTCCTTGTATTGTTCCCATACTTATGTGTTTCAATTTTACTCCATGCCATGACTTGTAAAGATTCAACAAAACAATTTTAGCGCCTCCTGAAGAACCTTTACTCTCAAACTTGTTAAATTTTAGAAACAATGCTTAGCAACGAAGCTACACTGCACAGAAAATTCATTCTACTTGTAATATCGAAAAATGTAAGTGGAAAAAATCAATGATTAACGTCTTTTTCATATGAACATGTAACAAATGGATGGTAAAACACACTGCGATCGATGGCGTTGTAAACAACACTTTCCATTACAACTCCCAAAACAGAAAGCAGGACAAAATAACAACCCACACCACACACTCCTCTATTCACAAACAAATTTACCCCATTACAGCGATCTTCGATCTCCTGCATAAAATTATTTTATAAACCCATTACTCTGTGAAGAGCATGAAACTAGGAGCTATTTCCCTGGCCAAATTTACTTGGATTTCTCTCTACACTCTCCCCTGTTTTAAAAGCAGAGACGTTCCTTCTGCGAAGGGCTTGATTGGCTCCACCTCCATCATTTTGTAGTAGAATTCCTTGTCGAGCATTATCAAGCCTGGGAGAATCGCAGGGCAAGTTATTATAAAAGCCTCTGGAAGAATCAAATGAAAGAGTCCTGTACATCTGCTGCCCTCTGTTTCGAACCACGGCCCTGTAAAGAAGAGGTATCAGTCCTTCCATTGTCAGATATCACAAAATCTTGAATACAAAGCAAAACTATTGAAGCCACTCAATCCGCTGCAATGGCAAGAGGCCTGGTGCAGCTATAAATAGCTTTCAATGCAGGCTCTTCGCCGAAACCTCACAGAAGCCTACGTTATACCGAACATGGTTTTTGCAATCAGGCGGCCGATTTCAGCGACCCAGTTGGTCAAAATGAGATAACGTAAAGGAGGGGCGATCATTATGGCCTGGATGTCGCAGTTGTCCTCTAGTTAGTCAGAATGTGATTAGTCAATGAGAGAGACCTGTTTATCCTTCAAGTAAGAACATAGATAATGGTGGACTCTGCATTTAAAAAAAAAAATTACTCCATTGTCAAACAGTTGTTTGGGTGATCTTGTGAACTTCTGAATTATGTAGAGGGTGAACTTTTATTATTTTGTTTTCATATTTACCGTAAGGGTAGTAAGTAGTAGTGGGTAGTAGTCGTTATGAAGTTGATGAATTTTTTTTGCATTTGGAGTATGAAATAAGGTTTGTATATTTTTAAATTTAATATGTAAGGTTGTTGGGAGGAAAAATGATTTTATGAATTATGTTTGTATTTTTAATTGAAGAAGGGTCCTTTTAAAGTGTTGGGTCTTATATTCAAGAAAAAATGATGGTTGAGTTATTTGGAGGCATTCCACTTCATCAATAAATTAAGAGTCACTTAACTTAACTCACATTTAACATGTTTTTTTTGGGTATAAAGTTTATGTTTTTTAATAATCTTGATATTTATATTTACTAGCAATCGCACCTTCATGTGCAATGGGTACATCGAAGATTTGTGGACTCTAAATATAACTAACAAAAAAATAATAAATTTATGCAACAGAGTTTGAAAAAGAAATAAAATTTCTCGTCATGACATTCTATAAGATGTAGTTCAGTTTGAAATAACCGTTATGGCGCTACATATTGGCCTAGATTTTCCTAGATATGAATGAGAAATGTCATAAATATGTATAAAAATTAAATAAAATTTATGTTATCAATTGAATTTTTTCTTAATAAAATTGTGAAATTGTTGGCAGAATTACACTTTGGAATGCACAGTAGTATTTGGCAGGGAGTATAGTTGCACTACAACCCTTGTTTATTCTCATTATATTTTAGCCTATAAAAGGAAATGCTGCATGGAATAATGTCATTGCATGGGTGAGCAGAGCAAGCAATAGTGATTGCCTAGTCAGTGGACTGCTATAAGAAGAGTTTGTTTGGAGATACAAAAGTCTAATGAATTTGAATAGAACAACAAAACAAATGAATTCAGTGGACACCGATAGTCATTTCCTTGTCATATATGTGCTACAGTTAGTTTGTCAACCAATTTTCTTCTGTCAAAATCAAAGATGAGTAATTTTGTGAGAATAGCACCTATGTCCATCTATGTTAGAAGGGAAATAAAGATTCCAATCAGATATGAGAAAGATTTAACACGAATTGAAAGGTAAGTTGATCTAATATATGTGCTACAATTAGTTTTGCTAGCTAATTTTCTTCTTTCAAAGTCACAAGACGTTTAATTTTGTATGAGCATAGCTCCTATGTCCATCTATGTTAGAAGGGAAAGGAATATTTCAATTAGATATGAGCAAGATTTAACACAAATTGAAAGGTAAGTTGATCTAGGAAACTTAATATTGTGGTATAAATACAATTTGAATTTTTCATCCTAGTTAGCATGCTTTATGGGTGCATGAGATGGTCCCCGTGGAAAGAAAGGGCATTTTTCATTTTACTTCTATATGTAGTCCAGTACTTTTACAGTGAAAGGTTGACCTCATAATCAAATAGTTTTCTTAATTGAACTCAGTCGATAGTCTTACATTAAGGTGCATACCACATAAGTAGATGTTGGAAATTTTGGAGTTAGTTAGGACAACTAGAAATTTTGCTAGTTTATGAGTTTCTTAGTAATTTGGGAGTGGATAGGATGATAGCAGGAGCTGGCTTTTATAACAAATTCTTGATAATGGATTGACAGGTGGGACAATCTAGTGGGTTTCCTGATGTAATTCCCTTGAAGCTCTGTTCTATATGTATTGTAACTATTGTTCATTTTAGAGCATCAGACGAGTACTTACATATGATATCTAGCTGTATGTAGAAACTATAATCCCATAAATTTGTATATATACCTCTAGCTGTGTGTATAATGTGGTGGCAATGATTGGGTGCCTAAGTATGGCTAGGGGACACATGCTAGTTGTGGGATTTATAATAAATAAACTTAATAATAGATAACGATCACAATGGGAAGATAATTGTCCAATTGAAATGGGAATGACACATGAGAAAATACTGTAACATAAATGACCAGGTGGCAAAATAGAGTAACAAATTATGTAAGAATAAATTGCAAAACACAGTGGAAATTATATAAAGACACAATGAATAACCCATTTAATTCCTTAGCTTTCTTGTTCTTATTTACCATTGAAGAAACCCCAATTCCATCCTCTTGTTCATGCTACAACAATAACAAACAAAACACTTGCCATTTGTGCTTTGCTTGTGCCCATCAGTGATGTACCCAATTTCATCTTTGATCCATAGTACTTGTTAGCCTTTTTGACTAATTATACAAATATGGACTACCACGCACAATGTCAAATCCATCAAGTGAAACTACATCAACAATTACTTCATCTACACACTGTGCATTTATGGAAAACTGAAATTTACCAAAAAAAATTGCTTGAATTGCAACGCCTCTCTTTATCCAACCCAACAAGTAAGTTTGTGAAGGATCGCATGTCTTTCAACCAAAATTTTTGTGTACACATAGCATTGATTTTAAATTCTGTGTACACATAGCATTGATATTATGATTAAAAATTTCATTATATTTTTATTTTAACCACAGACAAACTGCACGGAGAGAAAACTGGCTGCATTTCTATCAAAACAATTTAATTGTAGAAGAATTTAAAACCGTGTAGGTTAAAAAAATCTCACTTATATCATATGGAAGATGATCCCAAAATGCAACAATATTATAGGTTATTATAAATTAGTCAGAGAATTTTTATTAAGCAACACAACCTTGTACGAAACTTGACTAAAGACTCCATGTAATGGACCAAGCTTCAAGTCACACTCATCTAATACCACATCATTCAACATTTGAATTTCCACAAGTGGCAAAAGAAATGTTTGGTTGCCCCTCAAAACATCGTATAAAACCATTTCTTGCAAATCATTCTTATCTAACTATAACCAATCACATAACAATCCACATGTACATATTTTGGCGGTAAAGGAGAGTGACAAGGAACAAAATAAATCCCTGTTTTACTTGACACAAATAAGGCTTTGGTTTACTTAAGAAGACATGTTAGGCGTTAAAAACAAAAACTCCACAACGGCAACATAAACAACAAAAATGGTGACGGGGACATCTCATCAAGAAATTAGAAAAGAAACTATAAAATGTAATGTTACGCAACATGCATTGCAAATTGTGCATGTCAATTGGTGACAGGTAGATAGCATTGCAAATTTTCTAGTCCAAATGTTACACAACATGCATTGCAGCCTCCTAACATTACATTGATCATTTCAACAAAATATTTAGAAACTTTCAATAAAATGCAATTGGTAAGTGTAAATCGAGACCAAAACCTTTGCTACCATTCTCCCTGCCTATGCAAAAATGAGGGCTTCCAAACAGGGTATGGACATCCATCGAAGCATAAAGGATACAAGAGTTTTTTCAGATGTTGTAGTTGCAACTGGCCATGTAGACATATATGCAAAATGTGGAAGCATAGACAAGGCATGTTAAGTGTTTGACAAGGTCCCTCAAAGAGATGTGGTCTCGGATATGCACAAAATGGATTTGTTGAGAAGGCTTGAGAAATTTCCAAGCAATTGCAATTATCAGGTTTAAAGCCACATTTCGCAACCTTTGCTAGCATCCTCCTTGCCCATGTCAAAATGGGAACTTTGGAGCAGTATGAACATCCATTGAAGCATAAAAGATAGAGGAACTTTGTTAGATTTAAAGAGCTTTGGTGAGGATATTGGTAAGAAACTGGCCAGATTGATTTCCCCCATTTAGCTGTCTGAAGACATTTTTGTTTTCAAAGATATAACATAGGGTAATAGTTGTCATTACAAACTTAAGTAAAATGTTGGAGAATAGAATAAATTAAAAAAGGATGAGCAAAAAGTGGTACTCATGGTTGTTACAGGTGTTGGACATGGAGGAGAAACCATCAATTGCAATAGAAATAGTGCCACTCAGTCAAGATCCTGTTTCACGTAATCTCCTTTATTTATTTTCATTAGAACAAATTATTTTGCTTTGAAGCTACCAATTGTTAAGGTGGAGAGCCATTAGTGAGCTTTTCCTTCAAAAGAAATTTTGTAGGATGGGAAAGAGTGCAGGGGGAGCTAGAAATGGAGAGACTACGAGATGAAAATATCCTCCTCTTTAGGTCTCTACAAAAGGTGAGTGAAGCCAACCACAAAGTGCAGCTTGAATTACGTGCCATGTGCAATAAGTTGCAGGCTTCCGACAAGGATAAGTCTCATTTGCAATACAAACTCCATTTTCTCAACAAGCAGCTTCAAATCCAAAGCCAAGAAAAAGAATCGAGTACAACTGGTGAAGTTGAAGAAGAGTGTGAGTTGTTCTGAGGATTAATGGGGAAAAAGGGCTATAACTCTAATTGTAGAGGGAAAAGCATAGTGTGAACAAAGGGTGTTACTGTTGGAAGCCTTGAGGATGACAATGAGGTTGATATAAGCTGTGCTAAGTCATGGGTGTTAGCTTTGTTGTCGGAAGAGTGGTAAAAATAGGGGAAATAGAACCAAAGCGTTAAATGATCTGTCTGTTTGAGCTATTTGATGTATGCATTAAAATGTTGGTGTGCTCTGATTTTTTCCAAGCACGCCTAATTTAATTATACTCCAAAACTAAATTGAAGATGCCTCAAATGGATTTCATCTACCAATCAACAATGATTGCAGGATATACACAAAATGGATTTGTTGTTTATATATTTCCAAGAAAATTTAGAGATGAATGAATACCTTTTTAGTGGAAGACCTAAGCAGGCGATTCCAATGGCAACTATGATGGCAGATCAGGAACATCGTGATCAACTCTTCAACTCATCCTCTGATTTAAGGATGGTGAGTATTGCAGAGAAAATTCTATGCCAAAGAGTATGAAGAAAATATCTGATACACATGAATGTGGTGGTGAAAGAATTGTACGCAGGTTGGATGAGATTGAATGCCTCATAACTGTCATCCACCTATGGATTTGCATAAGGAAGTAGGGTTGTCAAATTAGGGGCAGTCTAGCAATAGAACAATTATTAGCGTTCACTCACTGAAGTTTGCCACATCCATTTTGTCTATCAACAGTTAAAATTGCTGGAGAAAGGATGGACTACCATTGCATATATCTTAATCGTTCAATGCATAGAGGCCAGCACCATCAGTGAAATAAATGAGGATGGGTGCATTTAATGTTTCCGTGCTCTACATTTATGATGCATTTACTGTCCTTTGCCACTTCTGCCTTGTCGATTCATATGGTAGTTGGTGTAAAAAATATCTTCTTGGTGATATTCTTCCTGAAAGCTCTACACAGTTTCCTCTCTCGCGATCATTGACAGAACACAACGATCGTTGGATTTTTTTTCACTTTATATGGAAGTCAGCGATGGCACAGATGAAGAGTGCATTATCCAGAATGCAGACACAGTCTCCTCTCCCAGCCTCAAGGGTGAAGATGATAAGCTAGACTTGGTTCATAAAGGGGCTTTCAACCAATTTCAATATTATATTTTGGAGAATACAGATCTCCAAGTCCAGTACTTTTACAACGAAAGGTTGACCTCATAATCAAATAGTTTTCTTAATTGAACTCAGTTGATAGTTTTACATTAACGTACATACCACATAAGTAGATGTTGGAAATTTTGGACTCAGTTAGGACAGCTAGAAAGTTTGCTAGTTTATGAGTTTCTTGGCAATTTGGGAGTGGATAGGATGATAGCAGGAGCTGGATTTTATAACAAATTCTTGATAATGGATTGACAGGTGGGATAATCTAGTGGGTTTCCTAATGTAATTCCCTTAAGCTTTATTCTATATGTATTGTAACTATTGTTCATTTTAGAGCATTAGATGAGTACTTACATATGATACAACTGTATGTAGAAAATATAATCCCATAAATTTGTATATATAGCTCTAGCTGTGTGTATAATGTGGTGGTAGTGATTGGGTGCCTAAGTATGGCCAGGGGACACATACTAGTTGTGGGATTCATAATAAATAAACTTAATAATAGATAACGATCACAATGGGAAGATAATTGTCCAATTGAAATGGGAATGATAAAGGAGCAAATACTGTAACAGAAATGACCAGGTGGCAAAATATAGTAACAAATTGTGTAAGAATAGATTACAAAATACAGTGGAAATTATATAAAGACACAATGAATAACCCATTTAATTCCTTAGCTTTCTTGCTCTTATTTACCATTGAAGAAACCCCAATTCCATCCTCTTGTTCATGCTACAACAATAACAAACAAAACACCTACCATTTGTGCTTTGCTTGTGCCCATTAGTGATGTACCGAATTTCATCTTTGATCCATAGTACTTGTTATCCTTTTTGACTAATTATACAAATATGGACTACCACACACAATGTCAAATCCATCAAGTGAAACTACATCAACAATTCCTTCATCTACACACCGTGCATTTATGGAAAACTGAAATTTACAAAAAGAAATTGCTTGAATTGCAACGCCTCTCTTTATCCAACCCAATAGGTAAGTTTGTGGAGGATCGCATGTCTTTAAACCAAAATTTATGTGTACCCATAGCATTGATATTAAATTTTGTGTACACATAGCATTGATATTATGATTAAAAATTTCTTTATATTTTAATTTTAACCACATACAAATTGCACAGAGAGAAAACTAGTTGCATTTATGTCAAAACAATAATTGTAGAAGACTTTAAAATTGTGTAGGTTAAAACAATCTCACTTATATCATATGGAAGATTATCCCAAAATGCAATAATATTATAGGTTATTATAAATCAGTCAGAGAATTTTTATTAAGCAACGCAACCTTGTAGGAAAAGACTAAAGACTCCATGTAATGGACCAAGCTTCAAGTCACACTCATCTAATACCACATCATTCAACATTTGAATTTCCACAAGTGGCAAAAGAAATGTTTGGTTTCCCCTCAAAACGTCGTACAAAACCATTTCTTGCAAATCGTTCTTATCTAAGTATAACCAATCACTTAACAATCCACATGTACATATTTCGGTGGTAAAGGAGAGTGACGAGGAACAAAATAAATCCATGTTTTACTTAACACAAATGAGGCTTTGGATTACTTAAGAAGACACGTCAGGCGTTAAAAACAAAAACTCCACAGCGGCAACATAAACAACAAAAATGGCGATGGGGACATCTCATCCAGAAATTAGAAAAGAAACTATAAAATGTAATGTTACACAACATGCATTGTAAATTGTGCGTGTCAATTGGTGACAGGTAGATAGCACTGCAAATTTTCTAGTCCAGATGTTACGCAACATGCATTGTAGCCTCCTAACATTACATTGATCATTTCAGAAAAATCTTTAGAAAATTTCAAGAAAATGCAATTGGTAAGTGTAGATCGAGACCAAAACCTTTGCTACCATTCTCCCTACCTGTGCAAAAATGGGGGCTTCCAAATAGGGTATGGACATCCATCTAAGCAAAAAGGATACACGAGTTTTTTCAGATGTTGTAGTTGCAACTGGCCACGTAGACATATATGCAAAATGTTGAAGCATAGACAAGGCACGTTAAGTGTTTGACAAGGTCCCTCAAAGAGATGTGGTCTCAGATATGCACAAAATGGATTTGTTGAGAAGGCTTGAGAAATTTCCAAGCAATTGCAATTATTAGGTTTAAAGCCACATTCTACAACCTTTGCTAGCATCCTCCTTGCCCATGTCAAAATGGGAACTTTGGAATATTATGAACATCCATCAAAGCATAAAAGATAGAGGAACTTTGTCAGATTTAAAGAGCTCTGGTGAGGATATTGGTAAGAAATTGGTCAAGTTGATTTCCCCCATTTAGCCATCTGAAGACATTTTTTTTTTCAAAGATATGACATAGGGTAATAGCTGTCATTACAAGCTTAATTAAAATGTTGGAGAATAGAATAAATTAAAAAAGGATGAGAAAAAAGTGCTACTCATGGTTGTTACAGATGTTGGACGTGGAGGAGAAACCAACAATTGCAATAGCAATAGCGCCACTCAGTCAAGATCCCATTTTAGGTAATCTCCTTTATTTATTTTCATTAGAACAAATTATTTTGCTTTGAAGCTACCAATTGTTAAGGTGGAGAGCTGTTGGTGAGCCTTTCCTTGAAAATGAATTTTAAAGGATGGGAAAGAGTGCAAGGGGAGCCAAAAATGGAGAGACTGTGAGATGAAAATTCCTTCCTCTTTGGGTCTCTGCAAAAGGTGAGTGAAACCAACCGCAGAGTGCAGCTTGAATTACGGGCCATGTGCAACAAGTTGCAGGCTTCCGACAAGGATAAGTCTTGTTTGCAATACAAAATCCATTTGCTCAACAAGCAACTTCAAATCCGAAGCCAAGAAAAAGAATCGAGTACAACTGGTGAAGTTGAAGAAGAGTGTGAGTTGTTCTGAGGATTAATGGGGAAAAAGGGCTATAACTCTAATTGTAGAGGGCAAAGCATAGTGTGGACAAAGGGTGTTACTGTTGGAAGCCCTGAGGATGACAATGGGGTCGATATAAGCTATGCTGAGTCATGGGCGTCAACTTTGTTGTCAGAAGAGTGGTAAAAATAGGGGAAATAGAACCAAAGTGTTAAATGATCTGTCTATTTGAGCTATTTGATGTCTGCATTAAAATGTTGGTGTGTTTTGATTTTTTCCAAGCACAACTAATTTAATTATACTCCAAAACTAAATTGAAGATGCCTCAAATGGATGTCATCTACTGATCAACAATGATTGCAAGATATACACAAAATGGATTTGTTGTTTATATATTTCCAATGAAATTCAGAGATGAATGAATAGCTTTTTCATTGGAAGACCTAAGAAGGATATTTCAATGGAAACCATGATGGCAGATTAGGAACACCATGATCAACTCTTCAACTCGTCCTCTAATTTAAGGATGGTGAGTATTGCAAAGCAAATTCCATGCCAAAGAGTATGAAGAGTATATCTAATACACATGAATGTGGCGGTGAAAGAATCATACACAGGTTGGATGAGATTGAACACCTCATAACTGTCATCCACCTATGGATTGGCATAAGGAAGTAGGGCTATCAAATCAGGGGCGGTCTAGCAATAGAACAGTTATTAGCATTCAGGTTCAAGGGATAAGACATTAACGCATATGCAAAATATATGTACACGCGAGTCCAACGATGAGGATGAAGCAAATTGTAGTCCATGCCCTCTCTTAGATTTGAGACTGTTGATAGGAAAAATAGACTTGGGAAACCTCAGTGAGGGAATTCCTTCAACATAAATATTAGCAAGTTGTATTAATTGATGTCATAATCATATCTTAAAAATTTGCTACACTCTAATTTTTTTGTTAGTGAATTTATTTTGTTAATTTTTTGTTTAAAGTGTTACAATCAAAGGGTGTTTACAAAAAGCATTTATAATTTTTTAATGTATATATATAATTTTTCATTTAAAACTAAAACTTAAAACTTAAAATAAATATTAGCAAGTTGTATTAATTGATGTCATAATCATATCTTAAAAATTTGCTACACTCTAATTTTTTTGTTAGTGAATTTATTTTGTTAATTTTTTGTTTAAAGTGTTACAATCAAAGGGTGTTTACAAAAAGCATTTATAATTTTTTAATGTATATATATAATTTTTCATTTAAAACTAAAACTTAAAACTTAAAATAAATATTAGCAAGTTGTATTAATTGATGTCATAATCATATCTTAAAAATTTGCTACACTCTAATTTTTTTGTTAGTGAATTTATTTTGTTAATTTTTTGTTTAAAGTGTTACAATCAAAGGGTGTTTACAAAAAGCATTTATAATTTTTTAATGTATATATATAATTTTTCATTTAAAACTAAAACTTAAAAGTACAACAAAATAGATTATTTAACCATTCTCGAAATTTGAAGTTCAATGGAATGTGTGAAAATCAAGATAAATTAGATTGAAGGTCAATTAATTAAAATATTCTATCTTTCATTTAAATTTGATATTTTTAAAAGTAATGAAATAATTTTAATAGATATATATTTCCTTTAATTATTTTGATTTAGTTGAAGAGAAAAATATCACTTTCTCTATAAACAGGTTATACATCACTTTCTATCAAAAAAAATATAACTCAACACTTTCTCTATAAAAATTAAGTTAAATGAAATAACAAATATATAATATAATTTTTTAATTAAAAGAATTGTAATATAGAATAAAAATTAGAAATATAGAAATTAAACTTAAGAGGGAAGCTTAAATTACTTAATTTCAATTGTACTGGATAGTTTTTTATTCTTTTTATAATAGTTTTCAATTGTATTTCAAAATCGCTTGAAATCGGATGAATTAAATGTAAAACGATGAAATATAAAATAGGTTTCTCAAAATATATTTAAGGTTGCATTGTTGCACCTATAATTTTGATCTTAAACTCTTTATGGCCTTAAGATTGTGCATAATTTTGAGTTGAAATTTGTGTTTCCAACCTATGATGAATTAGGGTATTAATGCATGCAACATTTATTTTATGTGACCTATCATGAAAGAGGATGCACATGTCCTCCAAAGTGTCCTTGAAATGCAAAAGGTAGGACTACATAAATAGATGTGAATTATCTAGTCAGTAGAACTCCCATTGACATGGATTAGAAAGACTAAAATGAACTACTTCAAGGAATCACTAGAACTTGCTACTAAAAAATATTTAACAATAATAGAGCAACAAGTGATGATGGAGATGATATTTTAGTGCACATTATCCAATTATACTACTCATCTTAGGATGTTGTGTCAGTACAAGATGAAGATACAGTATCAACACCAAATGTATTTATCAATGCTAGAACATAAGAGTACTTAGCCTCAAAATGCTAACTCATAGATAAGGAAGGTGAACCTTCTATATCTATATAAGGAGTCATATAAGCCAAAGAGTCAATGGAATTCTCTATAGGAGGATAAGGAGCATGAAGATAATTCTGTGTAATTGTAACATTCAATAATTTCACCCTAAATAGGTTTTGTTGGGTCCCAAAATTGCTACTCCACTTCCTAGAAAAAAATATCACTTTCAAGGCCAAGTTTGTCATCATGAAAGTGAATCCTATTCAGCCACATATTGTGGAGGGTTAAAGATCAACTCTATGAGACTGGTTTTTCTCTCCTACACCTCAAGGTCATTAGAATCAAGAGGATTTTGTAGAGGTATACCTAAACATGTATGTTTCATCAAACAAAATGGATAACCAAAAATAACCATAAAAAACCCAATTGCATCCTTAACCCCAAATATTATCACAAGATCAAGATAGACTATTTACATTAAGGGTAAGTGCATGGATCCATGACACAATTTTGATGCCAAAATGAGAAAAATGCAAAAAAAGCCAAAAAAGTCATTTGGTGTGTGCCAAATGACTTGATCATTTGGCGTGCACCAAATTTGGCGCTCGCCAAATAGAAAAATTCTATTAAAACAAAAAAACTCATTCTTAACCTCATTTTTTGTTCAACCCGCGACTTGGCTTGGAGGTTTTTAGCTCTGTAACTCGCACTCGCCAAATCTCTTCATTTTTTTGAACTCTTAGCTTGCAATTCTTCACGACAATGCCACCAACACGTCAAAGAGGTCGAAGATTGAGAAGAGGTATGTATTTTTATTTTTATTTTATTTTGAATTTGATTTAGAATGTAGATTGAAATAGTTTTTTTTAATAAAACTTTGTTCTAATTCTCAAGGAATGAATCTCCTCCTCCAAACATTGAGAATTCATAATCACCCCCTCACGAAGAGCCTCCTATACAAGAACAACCTGAAACCCCTCCATTAGTTCATAGGAATCCTCAAGGAACACAAGAAAATATCCTAAATCAAATTGAAAACAATAAAAGAGACATTGAATAATTAATTGGAAGATTAACCGAGCACGTCAAAACCCACCCTTATAGGAGAGGGATTGTCGAATCGTTGAAGTCAATTGTATCTCATGTAGGGGAAATGAGCGAGAAAATAAATTTTTGTTCAAATAAGACGCATGAGTGGAGACAATTTTATGCTAGTGGTTTGCCATATGTAGATGTGAAAAAACAAGAAATTAGCAAATCCAACTTGTGTGCCCTATTTATAGACCCAAGAACCAACACACGTTTGTCTCATGCATGCAGGAGGTTCCCCATCCATGGGTGCCACCATGAATTAATTAAAAATAAATTCTGGGAGTGGTGGTGGATGGTATTTGACCAACCTCCATGAAATAACCATGAGGTACCACAATACTTTTTGAGGAAATTCTATTGTGAGTTTTTCCTCAATAAGATGCCAAATTATTTTGACATCTTAGACTTTCACGGTAGAGGTGGGGGATCCACACATGATAGACCTAGTGCATGGCGTAATCCATAGTTGGCACCGAGACCCTTGGCCAAACCCATGGTGGAGCATGTCATCACTCCTTCCACTGTTAAGGAAAGGATAGAGGTGGACATGCTAGAGTCGATTAGCTTGCTCACCCAGACCATTATACAGTGTGTGAGGCCTCTAGTAAAGCTTGATGTGGAGAAGACGTGTAGGCCCTGAGCTCCACCCCACCATTGTGGCACTTGTAGTGCTATTTGGGTATGTGCAGGATCATGATGGGCCAAAAAGTGGCAATGGGGAAAAGATTACGTTTTTCATTGACCCAAAAATGCAAAAATGCTGAGTTGACTTTTTTGTGGCTTGGGTGTCAGTACACACCTCCAAAGCAATGCCCAAACCAAGATTTCTATATCAGATATCCGATTTGAGGAAAATATAAATATACACATATTTCGGGCCTGTTAAAATCATTTTACACATTCACAAACAGGCCACGGGCACACAGTGAGGAGGTTCTTCACATAACAGATATCCGATTTAGCCAATATCCATTTTGAATTAGATTTTTGTATAATTTCAGTTAGTTTTTTATGGATTTTTTTTCAAAATAGGGTTTTTGATTGAATTTTTATGAAAAAAGTTGAGTTTAGAATGGATTTTGATTAAAAATGTTCATGTTTTTTATGGATTTTGATTAAAAATGTTTTTTTTGTGGATTTTGATTTAAAAATAGTGTTGTTTATGTATTTTTATTAAAATTTAGAGAATTTTATAGATTTTTGTTAAAAAGTAGGGTTTTTTTGGTTTTTTTTTAAAACTAGGGTATTTTTACAATATTTTCATTTATATTGTCTAATTTCAATTAGATTAATTTGTTTTTAACTTTAATCAGGCATTATGGCTATTGAGAATGAAAATGCACAACTTCCAAATGATCCACCAGTTGAGAATGAATATGCACAAATGCCAAACGCTCCACCACCTCCGCAACCATCAATTGAAGAATTAATTGGTTAAAATTTGTAGCAATTGAGGGGCATTTCTGAAGTTTATATGAGAATCCATCAATTATCTAAGATGTCAAACACATTGAAGGAAATAATTAAAAATATAGAAACCCTCTCCACCCAACATAATGCCTTTCATTCGTGGCGAGAAGACATGAGGGAATATTATGCATGTGGATTGTCTTATGATGATGTGAAAGATCTCAGAATAACCAAAGCCCAAATAGCCTCTTTATTTGTTAACCCCCGCATTGGTTTTCCAGTTAATGTTAATAAACCAAAACTTTCTATAAAATGGTGCACGCATAGGGACATTGTAGATAAATTTTGGGATCGTTGGTGTATGGTTTTTGATAAACCACCGAACAAAAATTATGATATACCATTTTACTTTATATTAAAAAATTATATGTTGAGTTTGTGTTAGAGCATCATGTCAATTAATTTGACATTAAACCCTTCCAGGGTGTTGGTGGAGGTATGCCCCAAGATAGACCAGGGGCAGTTAGAGTAGTCATGTGCCCATATGTTCCCCCTCCTCCCCTTCCTCCGCCACCTCCAGTATATCATCCAGATATTATGCAAGATGCAGCCACACAGACTATCTAGGCTATTCACTCTTTGAGTGGTCTTTTGGTTTCACATGCTTCTATAGTAGCTCAGCCACATTCTGGTGATGTTGGCAATGGCTCGAGTGTTGCTGCATCATCCTCATCAGGTCCACATATTTTTGTGCCACATACTTTCTCCACATGCCCCCAGATATGCTTGGGTCCTCTTGTACAACTCGCCAAGCATCCCTTGGACACTTCTGATTATGACCTCCATGATGTGGACATTATAGATTAGATGCAGGGGAGTGGAGCGCACCCTACAGAGCCCTCTCCTGCTAGAGATGGGGACATTGGAATAGTGACACAGGTAAGATTTAAGTTGTAAATTCATAACTTGCATTTGTTTTTAAATGAATATTAATAAGAGATAGTATAATGTACTAATATTTATTTACATGGTCTATTTAATAGTTGATGTCTGAGGAGGAGCTCGCATAGGTGACTGATAGCACCCTTAGGGCCATTTCATTTGGCCTCGACACGCACACAGTATATATTTTCGCACTCACTCGTTTACATTTTTTTATTATATACTTGCTTGTCATTTGAATTGTCATTAATGAAATTATATAATAACTTATATGTTTATCTTATTTTCTTCTTGTAGGAAATACCTAGTGCGAGAGAGGTGTAGCCTTGTCCAGATTACATGGAAGTGCAATGTTAGATAAGGGGAAGGTAATTGAACTCAAATTCGATTGAATTAAGAATTTTAAGATCTTATATTGATTATACATACATTGACATAGATTGGTAGTTTCATATATGTACTTGTCATTTTTATGTACAAGCGGTTATGAGCTATACGTCGTTGTTGACAAGTGCGAGCAAGGTGCAACCTTTCCCAGATTATGGAAGTGCAATGTTAGATAAGGGGAAGGTAATTGAACTCAAATTCGATTGAATTAAGATTTTTAAGATCTTATATTGATTATACATACATTGACATAGATTGGTAGTTTCATATGTACTTGTCATTTTTATGTATAGGTAGTTATGAGCTATACGTCGTTGTTGACAAGTGCCACAACGCCTGAAGGAGTATGTATTGGAACACCTGAAGGAGTAGGTGTTGAAACACCTCAAGGAGGATGTGTCAAAACACCTAAAGGAGATAAAAAAGATCAACCTAAAGAGGTATGTGTTTATTTTATTTTGTGTTTGGTATTTATATGTTCCTATTACCGACAATTGTATGCTAACTTGGATCAATTTTATGTTTTTGTTCACATATATAGATTGACATTACAAAAGTTGGTTTGGTCGATTCTTTGAGAGGGGCATATTCTAGGACTCCTAACCCTTTGAAGAGATGGATATTTTAGGTAATCAAGATTACAATTTTAGAGTTCAATTATAATTCAATGTATATTGATTTTGATGTTAATTATTTGATTTTAAATCATATAGTATAACTAATCTCAATTGCGGTTTGAATTTTTCTTATGCAACTACCTTCAAAGCCAATGAGTGCTGCAAAGAGGCTCCATTTTGATGATCCACTAGTAGTTTAGGATGAGATAGACATTTTGGCATATAAATTTTGAATAGACATCGAGATGGCATATACCAAATTTTGTAAAACTTTGTTTGAGTTGGCGTTGATGCCATTTTTGTATATGGAGATACACTCAAGATTATTGGATAATTTGATATATAGAAGTTGAAAATCAAAATTTAATTTCTTCCTCATGTGCATGATTAAACTCTTTGAAAATTTAATCAAGTGAGCAATGGTTAAATATCAATGTACAAGAGCATAAAAAAGAATGGTTGTATTATGTAGTTTATATTCATATCGCTGATTACATTGCATTGCACATCTTTCAAACTCAAAGCATTACTTCACATTGCATAACTAACAACTAGATGCTGATAGATGAAAAAATTTCAATTACATAGTTTTTACAAAGTCAACCAAAGAAGTTATGCAATTACTTCACATTACATAACTAATAACTAGGAGCAACTTTCAATTGCATTTGCTTGTCATGGAATTTTATGAGATCACATTTCTTTGAGATATTTTTTCAAACAGTTCACTGCCTTGTCTATGCCACCACATTTTTCATACATGTGTACCAAAGCTTTTTATCAAATAGTTCACTGGCTTGTTGTTATGGCTAAAAGCCTAAAACAAGTGCTTTCAAACAAGCTATGGAGTGATGCAGAGTGGGGGTGAAAACATATGTGAAAACTACCCTTGACTCCTTTGGACCAAATTTGAGAACCAATAACATACCCCTATCCTAGGCTAGTGAATTAGCCCTCTTTCACAAAGTGAGCTCCCTTTAAACACTTGATCTTCAAAAGAACACCCCAAACAATCTTGAGTTGTGTCATAAAACAAAAAGTTCTAAGATTATTCTACACCTACAGGTCCTTTAGTAGGATGTCACATGAAACTATTTGTTTACCATGCAAATGCATAGGTTTTATTGAAAGTCCCACTTGCAAAACTCCCATGACCATTCCACCAACTCAAACACCTCTATTATGACCCCAATATGCTTAAACATTAAAGATATTCCCCCACTCATTGATTTTAACAAACCCTAGGCTAAAAGCTTCATTTTCATATAATTTAAGTAATGATTTTCTTAGGAAAGCAACTCCAAGACTCACAAATCATTTCCCCTTTCTTAAATGGACCTGCACACATTCAAATCACATTGTACACATCCTCTCCACTGAGCCACATGAAAGGTACAGTAGGTGGAGGGCTTCAATAATTCATAATTTACTCAAAAATGCAAAATCTGGGTTCACTACCCGCCTTGAGAAAACTTGGCACAAAACTCACAAAAAATGAAAAGAAAGCACTCAAACCAACTTTAAAGGGGTCTTAGGCATACTGCCCCCTCATTCCACATGCTATGCAACTTTTTACTTGTTGTGTAGTGGTTGAACAATGGAGAAAACACATTTTTTTTGTGTAGAAACCACAGTTTTTGCAAAGTAACTCAATATGATCTTATTGATTCTTCACAAAATTACATTCATCAATCCCCAAAATGACTTCCTCAACCTTTTTTAATACTCTCCCCCACACAAAACAACTGAACAACTCCCAATAACTGAATTACAAACTAAGTTACCTATTCAGGTTCAAGGGTTCGGTTCGCCAGGGCAGCTAAATTTTTTTTGGGGGTGGTTCAATTCGTTTTGGGTTCATTAGTAAAAAAAACATGTAAAAATAAAAAATCAACGTTGGAGTTCAATTGGAGGCTGAAAAACTACTTGTAACTACATAAATAAATCTTGTTCTACAACTCGTATGACCTAACCGACTGTTCCATCATGTCTGGATGGCTACGTTTAGGTTAGTTATGGTCCCCTTTCACACCCAAATCGACCGAAGCAGATCGAGCTACACTCAATCAGCGAAATCCCTTAAGAGTCCAAAGTGCAAAAGGGTAACAATCTTTGACGGACTATTTATTAGAAACTGTGATACCTACAAAATTTTTGTTTGAGGCTATGGGATCGTGTTGGGCCCCTCTACAATAACCTCTCTTAGTTTTTTCTATCTCAGATGCTTTTTCCCGTGGTAGCAAGTTTTTAGCTGAGGGAAAAGTTGTTAGATGCAAGCAGTGTAAAGTTGCAAAGTGGTGCAACTTTCATTCAACAACTCGTACGACCAAACAGACTATTCCAATACATTCAGATGGGTACGTTTACATTAGGTATGGTCCTCTTTTGCACCCAAATATGCCGAATCACTCTGAGCTACATTGGACTGACGATTTCCCTTAAGAGTCCAAAGTGCTAAAAGGCAACAATCTTTGAAGATATATTTCTCAGAAACTGTGACGTTTACAGACTCTCCATTTGAGGCTATGGGATTTTGTTTGGCCCATCTACAATAACCTCTCTCGGTTTTTGCTATCTCAGAGGCGTTTTCCCGTGGTGGCAAGTTTTCAGCTAAGGGAAAAGTTGTCAGCTGCAAGCAGTGTAAAGTTGCAAAGTGGTGCAACTTTCATTCAGCAACTTGTACAACCAAACAAACTATTCCAACACGTTCAGATGGGTATGTTTACACTAGGGATGGTTCTCTTTTGCACCCAAATACGCCGAATCACTCTGAGCTACATTAGACCGACGATTTCCCTTAAGAGTCCAAAGTACTAAAAGACAACAATCTTTGAAGGGATATTTCTTAGAAACTATGATGTTTACAGACTCTTTGTTTGAGGCTATGGGATCATGTTTATCCCATCTACAATAACCTCTCTCGGTTTTTGCTATCTTGGAGGCGTTTTCCCGTGGTGGCAAGTTTTCAGTTGAGGGAAAAGTTGTTAGATGCAAGCAGTGTAAAGTTGCAAAGTGGTGCAACTTTCATTCAACAACTCGTACGACCAAACAGACTGCTCCAACACGTCCGGATGGGTACGTTTACACTAGGGATAGTCCTCTTTTGCACCCAAATACACCAAATCACTCCGACCTACATTGGACCGACGATTTCCATTAAGAGTCCAAAGTGCTAAAAAACAACAATCTTTCAAGGGCTATTTCTTGAAAACCATGACATTTACAGACTCTCCATTTGAGGATATGGGATCATGTTTGGCCTATCTACAATAACCTCTCTTGGTTTTTGCTATCTTGGAGGCATTTTCCCGTGGTGGTAAGTTTTCGGCTAAGGGAAAAGTTGTTAGATGCAAGTAGTGTAAAGTTGCAAAGTGGTGCAACTTTCATTCAGCAACTCATACAACCAAACGAACTATTCCAACACATCTAGATGGGTACGTTTATGCTAGGGATGGTCCTATTTTGCACCTAAATACACCAAATCACTCTGAGCTACATTGGACCGATGATTTCCCTTAAGAGTCCAAAGTGCTAAAAAGAAATAATCTTTGAAGTGCTATTTCTCAGAAATTGTGAAATTTACAGACTCTCCATTTGAGGCTATGGGATCGTGTTTGGCCCATCTACAATAACCTCTCTCGGTTTTTGCTATCTTAGAGGCATTTCCCCGTGGTGGCAAGTTTTCAATTGAGGGGAAAGTTGTCAGATGCAAGTAGTGTAAAGTTGCAAAGTGGTGCAACTTTCATTCAACAACTCGTACAACCAAACAAACTGTTCCAACACGTCCGGATGGGTACATTTACGCTAGGGATGGTCCTCTTTTACACCCAAATACACCGAATCACTCTGAGCTACATTGGACCGATGATTTCCCTGAAGAGTCCAAAGTGCTAAAACGCCATACCATCTATTGTACGGTCTGTAGCTGGATGGTATGGCCATGGTAGATTTTATTAAGATTGTATAAGGTGACTATGTGAGTTTAGAGAGCTGGAAACGTTTGTACTTGAGTTGGTGAGTTGCCATGCATGGCAAAAATGAGTGAAATTAGGTGAAAAATGGTGGTTACAACTTGCTAATGTCAATGAAACGTGGGGGCAGCAAGATTTAAGGTTCGATCAAGGTTGTGCAGGTCCTAATAGATGTGTTTGATGAATTTATAGGGTGTGGCAAGGTTGGAAACATTGATTTCCTTAAAAACCTCATGAAAGTTGCTAAAAATGAAGTTGCACCCAAGTTGGATTTGAGGAGCAAAAGTGGCAAGCCACTATAATTTATTATTTATAAATAGGAGATATTACAAAACTTGGTTCAAATGAGCATACCGATAGGAAAGAACCAGGAAGAAAACCTTCGGTTGTAGCTCGATTAAGTACAAAAAGTTATTACAGAATTGTCCCAATAACAGTAACAAAGCATACACTTGTATGACTAATTCAACCTATGAGTTTCCAAAATACAAACCCCTTTACATTTTAAATATACCCTTTATACAATGCCAGACATTTGACCCATATTTCAAAAAATATCACTGGGTATAGATTATGCCCATACACAATTATGACCTTTTTACATTGTTTCCAATTTAAAATTCAAATTTAACAAAATTTTCCTATTGGAGGAATTCAGGTAGCCTTCCACAATAGTAGTATGTTCATGCTCTTGACTGAAAAGTACCGCATTAAACGATCAAGGTAGCTTAGAATAACCAATCTATATTATTCTAAATGACACAAAATATCGAGATGGTAATGCAAACTATAAAAGACGCTTAGAATAACCAATCTATATTGTTGTAATCCTCGTGATACCTCTTGAAAGGATCAGAGCTGGCTATTGTTGCAGCAGGTCCATGATCAATCGTGCCAGGAATATCGCAAAAGTGGGAAAATGAGAAATCTATATTGTCACAATAGAAAAGATGCTTAGACTAACAAATCTATATTAATCTAAACAACTTGAATGAGGATGAATTGGTGATGCAAACTATAAAAGATGCTTAGAATAACCAATCTATATTATTCTAAATGACACAAAATATGATGAGATGGAAATGCAAACTATAAAAGATGCTTAAAATAACCAATCTATGGGGTTGGGGCCCTAGCTTGGTTGGCTAAATCTTTCCTGTTGCAGGAGGTTGGTCACGAGGTCTAGTCTCCCCCACCCTCATGGTACTAGAGGGCATTTCGCGCCAGTGCTGCCAGTCACATTAAAAAGTTTACCAGGCGCACTGCAGTTTATAGGGGGTCGTGCTACCCGATTCCTACAATCTAAAAAAAAAAAACCAATCTATATTGTTGTAATCTTTCGCATACCTCTCTGAAAGGATCAAAGTTGTCTATTGTTGCAGTAGGTCCATGATCAATCATGCCAGGAATATTGCAAAAGTGGGAAAATGAGAAATCTATATTGTCACAATAGAAAAGATGCTTAGACTAACAAATCTATATTAATCTAAACAACCTGAATGATGATGAATTGGTGATGCAAACTATAAAAGACACTTAGAATAACCAATCTATATTGTTCTAATCTGTCGCATACCTCTCCAAAAGGATCAGAGCTGGCTATTGTTGCAACAGGTCCATGATCAATCTTGCCCAAAATATTGCAAAAGTGCATACAAAATATCACTATTAAAAATGCCTGCATTGCAATAGTATATAAAATATCAGTATTAAATAAAGAACACTAATGAACTTAATCATAATGAACATAAACATTGTACCTTCCATTCTTGAAAATGCTATTCAAGTGTGCCTGAAGGGTCATCTCTTTGCTTAAGAGTATCCAATATTGCTTCATGATCGACATTAGTAAGTATCCATAGTTGTTTTTTCTTTGGTCTGGCATGATGCTTCAACAAATTAAATTTTTTTGCTATAACAAGGTGCGAATACATGAGAATGGTTTTGTGTTTCTCGTAGTCTTCAAATGCAGGTATGCCATTCTTTGTAATCATGTATGTTTGCAACCAAGTTCCTGCAACCACAACTGAACCTGTAGGATACACGAAACCATCATCATCTTCCATCGGTTGTGTTAGCTTATGCTTTACCCGCACACATCGAGCCAACCAATAGTCTGATCTCTCTTCATTCCCCTGTGGTGCAACAACTACAAAAACATGCCCTGGCTATAGTAGATCTGAAAGCAAGTCATAATCAATTGAACTTTCAATTGTGTCATTTGTCATGGATATGAGATAAAGGAGTTAGATACTATGGAACCCATGTATCCACCCACTCACTTGACTCACATTGATCCCACTCGCACTGAATACAACACTGACAAAAATAAGCCAACTCTTGTGTCCAAATGGTCCATATGCCTGCATCTGAGCTTCAAAATGAATGCATCTTTGAAGAATCTTTGATTGTACAACAATCCAATCTGCCTCCCACTGTACCCTCCTCAATGAACCAAAAGAATCTGTGCACTGTTGAATCAAGTGTACCTCCCTATGACAATACTAAACTACACCAATCAACAATAGAACGTGCATCGCTGAATTTTTCTCCTGAACTCTTCAATTGCTCCTTAACTATAGCTCTCTTTACACATGCACCTGCTCCATCATGCTCCCCTTTCCCATGTCCAACTTCAAAAAATCCAAATATGAGGTAGACCCCTCTCTACATGCATTCTTGAATTGACTTGTGCAATTATCTGACCAAATTAGATGTCAGCCCAGTGCTATATCATGCTCCTGCAAGAATTCAAAAAAATTCTCAAAACAATGTTGGACATACTCGGATGAGTGAGATCTATCATCACTCATATAAAAATGATACTCTTTGATTATCTTTCGATGCTCCTCTGTACTATTAGGTGCATGTCTAAACGTTATGTGGACAAAAATAACAATATGAATGGAATTGTAATACTAAGATTGTACCTCATTTTGTGGTTGCAATGTGTAGTTTTCTGCAAAATCAGCCACTGATATAATAGTGCCAATCGGAAAAGAGTCCTTACACATCCTGTTGATCCAACCACTGAGACCTATGACTATGCCTTGCATACTTTTAGAAAATATTGTCCTTAAAATCTGAAATAAAATCAGCAACACTGCATTCTTTTGTAACCAACTCACATCTAGAACCTTCACTTCCACTCTGCAAAGTATATTTGACTATCTCATATCTCTTTTTCTCAAAAATATTCTTTCCAAATTCATGTTTGGAACTCTCATGATCACATTGAACAAACTTTGACAAGCCACCACATTGTGAGCACTTTGCATTTAAACAATCATTTCTATAGAAAAAGCAACCATCATCTCTAGAACATAAAAATAGATCTAGCAATTCCCTTGATGATTTCGGAAGATGCATTGCACCACACTCCTACAACATTTCATTAGTATGCAAAGTAGAACAGATATAGCATAATAGCTCATGGTACATTGAAAACTCCACATGGTATTTGCAACAAGTATTACGAATCTTACGAGGCACACAATAAAATGGCTTCAAACCTTCAAAAGTCCTTTGCGAGATTTCCATATTTGCATGTGTTTTTCAATAAATTTTTTGAACAACATTGTTTGGCTTGATTCCAAGAAATGTTTAGGATGTGGTGTACGGTCTCGATTGCCAATTCTTAACTTTAAAGCATCCTTTGCATTGGGTGATAGTCTAGAGTTATCATGCCAAAATTGTTGAATTACCTGCTTTACATTATTGGTTAGCTTCTTATCAACACGTGGAAGCCTTCCGACAAAAGCCCATGTATCATTTTGAAGAGGATCATCTATTCTTTCTCTTCTTGCTAGTGCTCTATCCAAAGTTTTACGATTTATGTCAAAATCAATACAAGTTTGTCTCATAAAGCGAGCCTTTTTCAATTGATGGCTTACTAAGGTGGTTGTAATGACTCTTCGAGCAGCTCTCTTATCCTTTTCCTTGTTATTTTTTCCAATAGACTTGAGAGCATTGAAAATATTTTTGACAATAATAGAATTTTTTTCGGTCTTCTTGTTCACACGAATCTTCAATTTGGCTAGCAAAGGTCTCATCTTTTTCATCTTTAGCAATTGTACAAAAAATTGGCATTACTCAGTCAATGTCTTATCGCTAAAATATTGGTGGAAAAGTCTTCTAGCCCACAACCGAGCAGTTCGTGTTGACCTCTTGCCTTCAAAATTGTTTATAATGTTCTCATCAAATTCAAGTAACCATTTAGGGGTTCTTGAAGGTCTTGAATTTAGAATATGTATTTCTTCCACACAAGGTTCTTCATTTCTCATGTAATCCGGTGAAACATAATTTACACTTGCTTCAATATTATGTTTAAAATCCTTATTTCCAACATTTTCACCTTGAACATTTTCAATATCAATTTGAATAATTTCATTCCCAATTTCAATATCATGTTCAACATCTTCAAATCCAACATTTTCACCTTGAACATTTTCATTATCAATTTCAATATTTTCATTCCCAATTTCAATATCATGTTCAACATTTTCAAATCCAACATTTTCACCTTGAACATTTTCATTATCAATTTCAATATTTTCATTATCAATTTCAATATTTTCATTCCCAATTTGAATATGATGTTCAACATCTTCAATTCCAACATTTTCACCTTGAACATCTTCAATTTCCTCTTCACTTGAAAGACCATAGGGGTTAGGTTCACCAATATTTAACATACCTTGTCTTCTCTTCCTATGATCTTCTCTATCTCTTTGTCTATATGCTTCAATTTGTTCTTTTGTAAGCTTTCTCTTACGTTTTTGCTTCTGACGACTGCTGCTCCCCATTATACCTCATAAACGATGCTAAAAAATCATTGCTTACGACAAATTTGAGTAGAAGATGCTCCAAAAAGTTGATCTTTGTCTCTTCCTGTCTAAAACCACATGTATGTCACCTGCAAACAGAATGTAGGGTCCGTTGGGATGAACAAAACGACCCACATGGAGATTTTCTATGGCCCAAAAATCTGATATTCGATACATTTGAAAAACATTTTAAAATGTTTTGTAACGGTATGATTTTAGTTCTACAAATTAGATATCCAATTCAATATGAATCAGATATCCGATTTGTGTACACATAGACCTAAGGGTTAAGGGTTTAGGGTTTCACGGTTAAGGGTATAGGGGAGAGAGATAGATGGAGTGAGTGTGTGAGAGAGTGAGAGGGGGTACGTGGAAGAGACTTGAGAGAGAGAGAGAGAGAGTGGACTTGAGAGAGAGAGATAGATGGACTTGAGAGAGAGAGATAGATGGGGTTCCTTCCTTCCGCCCTTCCTTCCTTCCTTCCCTCCCTCCCTTCCTTCCCTCCTCCCCTCCCTCTCCTTCCTCCCTCCCTCCCTCCCTCCTCCCCTCCCTCCCTCCTTCCTTCCTTCCTTCCTTCCTTCCTTCCTTCCTTCCTTCCTTCCTTCCATTCCTTCCTTCCTTTCCTTCCTTCCTTCCTTCCTTCCAGATCCATCCGTTTCAATCTTTCCATCCGGCATCATTTTGCAGATCCTTTTTGCATCTTTTGCTTGCCGTCCATCCATTTCATCCGGCATCCGGATCCATCCATTTCAGATCCGTCCATCTTTCCATCGTCTTTTAAGATCCATTTTTAAATCTTTTTTGATCAAAAAATCCGGCATCGTTTATCAGCACATCGATCAAATCCGTCCGCGCATCGATCAAAATCCATTTTTGCATCAGGATCAGGACAGGATCTTTTTTGGGTCGTGAGTTAAGGGTTTATGGTTTATGGTTTAGGGTTAAGGGTAAAGAGGGGAGAGAGAATTGATGAAGAGGGAGAGTCGAGGAGGAGAGAGATAGAGGGTAGAGGGAGAGATAAGAGTGATTGAGTGAGAGACTTGGGAGAGAGAGATGGAGAGAGAGAGAGGGAAATATATAATATTTAAATATTTTATATATTAGTAAAATATATAATTAAATATTTATACATTAACTAAAATATTGAAATAATATTTAAATATTATACATAATAATATAATATGTTATATATTAAATACATAATTCGGTAAGAGATTATCATAAATTGTATATTATATATTACATTATAAACTATATTGTATATTATATATTAAATTATAAACTTTATTGCATTTTTTAAATCATATATTATAAATTGTATAACATTTTTGCAACTCTATATAGAACATATCGAATATCGGATATCCGATATTTCTGGCACAAAATTTAATGCCTAGGGATTAGCCTCGGGCTTGCTTTGGATTTTGGTTTGGACCTACCAATCCTAAGAAGTCAACACAAAAAATGTGTTTAACAACTTACCTTGCTTTTCCAGACTTCGCCCATATGGCTGACGACTTTTTTTTACCCAAAATTGATGAAATAAAAAGGGTTTGTAAAGGAGATTCTCAGCTATCCACCAATATAAATTATACTTTAGTTTGAATCTAATAAATAATTATTATTCATTTTCTATTAGAATTACGACTAAAGTCCTGATTGATAGCCTGATTGAAAAACATCTATAACTTTCAAATGGTCTCACATTTTTTGAATCCAAAACATGCATCACATTCTATGCTTCACATAATATAGGATTAAAAAATAAAATTGAATTTCATGAAGTTTTGACCAAGTTAATGTGGTTAGACATACGAGTTTT
>VDFB02270651.1:65842849-65880145 GCA_007258455.2 Sequoia sempervirens
TGAATTGCTAAATAATACATACGACATTGATACTCAGGTAAAATTCAACAAGTTCATTTAATTTTGTTTATTAAATTATATTTTAAAATTTAAGAATAACTAAATTAGTATAAGGGTATGTGCGTGGATCATCATGGAAATAACAGGCCCCCCTATGGCAAAAAATTCAAAAAAATAAGAGTTAGGCAACTTGGATCTAAAAATTTGAATAAGCTATCTATATTATTTCAAAAATATAAGAATAGAATATGTAGAAAAATTGAATGTAGTTTCTAAATTCATTAGGTTTATTTATTTATTTTTAAATCTATTTGTGAAAATTTAAAATTTCAATGCAATAGTACTTTAAATTTCTCGTGGAAAAATAAGAAGTAGGTGTTCCATTCCGACTCACCCTAACCACAATAAAATGATAATATTTTTATAAGATTTTAGACATAAGTAGAGGACTCCATGTCCGATGTGATACATATTTTTTTGTAATTTTTTTCCACGTAAATAATTAATTATGATTTTTTTATTACAACTTTTAAAAAATATAAAAACTCGTATGTATGACCAGCTTAACTTTGTCAAAAATTCATGAAATTCAATTTTTCTTTTTTTAATCCTATAGTATGCGAAGCATAGAATGTGATGCATTTTTTGGATTCCAAAAATGTGATGTTGTTTGAAAGCTATAGATGTTTTTCAATTAGCCTATCAATCAGGACTTTAGTCGTAACTCAAATAGAAAATGAATAATTTTTATTGGTGGAAAGCTGAGAATCTCCTTTAAAAACCCTTTTCATTTCATCAATTTTGGGTAAAAGAAAAGTTGTCAGCCACATACCCTACAAATACCCATCATATTGCCACTTTTTGGCCCATCATGATCCTGCACATACCCATAATTATGATGAATTTCAAGGTCAGAGTGTTCATGAGACATGCTCCATTCCTATAGACCCTTATTCATTCTCGATGTTGAGTCCACAGGTATGCAACTAGTATTAAATATATTATTATTGCATTTGAACAGTTGAATGCTATATTTGAATGTTTGTCTCATAACATGCTTTGGATGTCAAACAGTTTCCTAGTGGACCTTCAAGCTCCACACCTCACAATTCATGTCCTTAAACAACTTTCACTTAGGTAACCTTTATTCATTAATGGTGTTGTAAGACAATGTTAGCTAGTTTTCATAATTTTGCATATACAAATCTAAAAAATTGATGAGAAACACAAACATTGGTTGGTCTTGTGATATCGTAATTATATTTACCATTAAATATCCATCTCATTCTTCCATTCCTTTCATCACGCATATTTTAACCATTTAATATCACATATCCCAATCTTTAACACCTTATATATTATACCACCTTCCTCCATATTTCATCTTATACGCATATTGTTACAAGAAACATTTCCTTCTGCTCATTATTGACCAAATCTCTTATACATTATTACTACACACCTCAAGTTCCCACTTCATGTCCTATATTCAAACCTTAGACACCGCCTAATTCACTTTATGGTCTTATATTCCCTCCTAATTACTTCCCATTAACCTCTAGTATAGTTCACCTTAAAAATATTTTATTATCCCATCTAGCTCATCCAATTAATCTATACTAGTCCATTCTATGTTCCATCATCCCCTCTTGATTGTGTCACATTATCTTCTCCTAATTCACTTTTTGTTCCTTTATTCCTTCCTAATCCCATCCCATTAACATTTAATAGTTCACCCTATTTTCCATGATCCCCTCCTAGCCCATCCCACTAATATCTATAACTAGTCCATCCTATGTTTCATTATTCCCTTCTACTCCCATATTATTGTAGCCTTTATTATTTCACCCTATGTTCCACCCTATGTTCCTTTACCCATTCTATGTTATACCATCTTTATCCACATTTCATCTTATAAATATTTTCTATTATTAATACACACAGGTCAAGTTCCCACTTCATGTACTATAGTCAAACTCTAGACACCTCCTAATTCACCCTATGTCCCATTATTCCCTACTAATCCCATCCCATTAACCTCTAATTGTTCACCCTATATTTTGTTATCCCATCCTAGCCCATCCCATCATTCTATACTAGTCCATCCTATGTTCTATCAACCCCTTCTATTCCCATCCCATTACCCTCTCTTATTTCACCATATGTTCCATTATCCCCTCTTGGTCTTGTCCCATTATCTTCCCCTAATTCACCCTATGTTCCTTTATTCCCTCCTAATCCCATCTCATTAACCTCTAATAGTTCACGCTATGTTTTGTTATCCCATCCTAGACCATCCCATTAATCTATTATAGTCCATCTTGTGTTCCATTAACCCCTTCTATTCCCATCCCATTACCCTCTCTTATTTCACCATATGTTCCATTATCCCCTCTTGTTCTTGTCCCGTTATCTTCCCTTGATTCACCCTATATTCCTTTATTCCCTACTAATCCCATCCCATTAACCTCTAATAGTTCACCCTACGTTCTACGATCCACTCTTGGACCATCCCACTAATCTGTAGTACTAGTCCATTCTATATTCCATGATTGCATTTGATTCCCATCCCATTGTACCCTCTATTATTTCACCAAATAATGGGTGATCCCACAATAGTGGTTTACAATTTTTGGCCAAACTAGACACTGAAATTATTATTTTTAACTAAATCTTCACATTTGGGCACCTATAGCGACTAAACTGTGAGGAATTTGAAGATGATGCAAACTAGAGTCTCATCACATTTTGTCTGTAGATTCTAAAAATTCTTTTTTCAGAAAATTTGTAATCAGATTGCACTTCTTTTTCCATCTCCCACGAAAACTGGTTTTTTTTAAAAACAACATTTTTAAGAAGTGACACATAGCATATAACACATAACCTTTTTTTCCATGAAGGATAACATTCTAATTCTTTTGAATTTATATTTGTAACTCCAATATCTAGTGCTTCCACTTGGTTAAATAGTTTTTTATTGAATATTTTTTCTTTAATCAAGTTTCGAAGTCAAACCAATTACAATTCAGACATAGCGTGACCGTATAACACGTAACTTTTTTTGTATATATCGAAATTCAATTTTTTTTTTGTTGGATCAAAGACTTCAATATCTGGTGCACTCATATTTTTCAATATTTTTTTTTGATAATCTATTATTTTTCCACATGTGCGGAACAAAGACCTTCATTTTCGATGAAGAACCTATGTTTAATAAAACTAAAAAAACAAATACATAATAAAATCAAAACATATTAAATTTATATTTGTTGGATAGCTCGTTCTGAGGACTATCTGATTCTAGAAGGGTTTTTGAAGACTTCTCCATTTTCATCCTCAACCCGAGCTCCGAAGCGTAAAAAAATAGACTTTTTTTGTGTCTCAAGAGGGGGATGAGGGGCAAGAGGGGTTCAAATGAACCCCTAAGGGTTCGAGCGAACCCCTAGAGGTTCGCTCGAACTAGGGTTTGGCCAAACCATGGTTCGAGCGAACCTATTCAAGGGCGTTCGCTTGAACCCCCTTTGCTATGCATTTGTTTTGTATTTTTGGCGGCCAAAATTTAAAGGCTCGCTTGACTACCGGTTTGACCGAACCCCCACGCGCTCAAATAAACTAGTAGGTTCAGACGTAACCTCCCCAAAATCACTTTTTCTTTCTTTGGGTCATTTTTTGTTTTACTTCCTCACTCTTGAATTGTAAACCACTATTGTGGCTTCACCCATATGTTACATTATCCCTCTTGCCTTGTCTCTTTATCCCTCTTATGCTATAACACCTCCATCCAAATTTTAGATCGTGATACACATGTGTCGCTACAAGATATATTTCCTTCCACTCATTATTGACCAAAGTTGTCTTCTCAATTACTGCCACACCAACAACCAACTTCATGTGCTATAGTAAAACCATAGACATGTCCCAATTCAACGTGATATTCCATTATCCTTTGAGCTACTAGTAAACATAGTAATTGTCACTTCATTCATGTGAACTTCATTGTGGCATTATCACTATGTTTACAACATGCCCTCATTACTACTATTTCATCATCATATGCAATTTGAATCTCAATGAGCACTTAACTTGGGCATTTGCAAAGAGCTTGGACTCATCCCAAAGGACTTGGCACTTCACCAATATATGACCTTATAGTGAATTATGACTATGGTCCAATTGAAAACCGACCAACAATGGTTTGCACATCCACCATCTTCACCATTCTCACGACCATCTGATAACAATTTGCCATCATTCTGACTGTTTATCTATTTACTTATTTATGATACTACTTTCGCCTTTTCATTTTCATTTGTTGCTCATGTTTATGATAGTTATAAAGGGACTACCTGAACTTCTTTATATGTCTGTTAGATATGTTGTTTCATTTCCAGTTGTTGGCATCAGACAACCTTAATAGCAATGTTGGTGGCATGATGGACCATGGAGTTACTATAGCAATAGCTAGTTCTGGTCCTTTGAGAGAGGTATGCAACAAATTAGTCAATTTGACATTATATTTTCTCTTTTATGGTATATTATTGAAAATTTTCATGATACTTGTATGTACTTTAATTTTTATCTTGATGGTTGCTACAGGTGGTTGTCACTCCAAATCTGTAAGGAAAGAAAGATGCAAAAATTCCTTCCAAATGTCAATCTTATAGGAGAAATAATGCAAATGGTACTTTTGATTTCAAATTACAATTATAGTTCATTTAAGAAACACATGCACAGGAAAAAATAGATAAATCTACACACAAAATTGAACACTAGATTTACGTGGGAAAACCCTTACGGGAGAAAAACCCACACACCAAGTAAAGTCACTTTGTATTACAGTAAATAATGTTTACATACAAAGTTCTAGACTCCACTCTCAAATGTTAATTCATAGCAACAAACATTTCCCAAACCAACCTCGTACATAGATCCTCAATACAAATTTTGTCCTTGCACACTGTTACAATGCTTGTAAGCATACAATACAAAACATTGAGCAATTGACCCTCAACCATTCACAATACAGAGTGATTCAACATATGTATTATCGTCAACCAGCCATGGACGCTTCGGTTCTAGAAAACCAATCATTTCAACTGTATCGACTTCGTGTCCGTTTAATTTCCAAATCAACCTTCAACCAACCATCAATAGTTAGCAACCAATTGTTGCTTTCCAACTTGGAAATAGTTGGGTCCACCATGACATGTGTCCAAAGCCCGCACACCCTGCGGGAGTCACTCAGGACCCACCATAAGAGGTGCAGGGCTAGCAGGCACCATTAGATTTAATCTTAATCAATCATTGATCAAGGCGACAGATGCCAACCGCTCAACAATTCTGCTCACTTCACAAAAGTCCGTCGGTATTCATCACAAAGGAGCGTGGAATAAACAAGCACCATTGGATTAGATCTTATCATGACTGTTGATCAACATCATAGTATATTATACTGCCATTGTCCCCACTATGTCCATCATTCACCATGAGTTATCGAGCTGACAAGTGTCCATTGCTGAGTCAATCTTTACGAAGTCGCTATGTTGCTCAAAATACTAACTTCACAACCTCTATCGGAGGTTATGAATTTCTCAAAACCCACGACATATAGGAAAATACACCAAGTTTGAAGGTTACAAGCCAACAAGTTGAGGCACATTTTCCAACAAGATCGTCAACATGGTAATGTTGTAAATGTGCATGATAACTATTTGTATGTTGTAAGTGGCTATATTTTGCTATATTTCATTCCATAATTCAATTTCTATGTATTAACATCTATACTTTTTATTCTATCAGTTGCAGCTCCTGAGGAGTCTAGAGAGGAGGTCTAGTGAGCATGTTCGAAAGACAAGAGAACCAACTGGCACTCCATCCAACCGAATTTTGAAGGCAACACAGGATCTTTTTCCTTCCCCTAGAGGGAAATGAATATGTATTAGGGTCGTTTGTTGTGTGCCTATGTGGCATTTTGGAACATATGTTTTGTACTATCAATATATATGTGACATTTTATGTCCATATGGCTCTTTTGTAGTAAGCTTGTATGGCTTTTTTGGATATATTGTATATAATTTTATCAATATATATCATTGTATAGCCTTACGACTTTTTTATTAAAGAAAATTTTATTTTTCTACCGTCATTCTTGAATGATGTTATCATGCGTATTGTGTAAATTATATGCTTTTGAATATTGTAGGAATGGGCTTTGTTTACATCTAATGCTTAAATAATTATTGTCGATTGCTCAATAAGCTCCATGTAATGTGTATTGTGTAAATAAGCTCCATTCCTGGTGGTTTGTATCCTTTGCAATGCTTCAATTACTTGTGCTTCACTTATTCACATGTATGATTCACTTATTCGCGTGTATACTTCACATATATTGCATGTATTCATGTGTATGCTTCATGCTTCCAATGTATAATTCATGTGTTCATGTGTATTCTTCATGATTCATGTGTATACTTCATGTATTTGCATGTATGCTTCATGCTTCTTGAGTTCTATTGTTGTCTAGTGGCAAGGATTTTAACACCAAAAGGTTTCAAATGAACTATAAGAGCTCCTTCCCATAAAAAAATATCATAGTAAAATGTATTGATTTTAATTCATGGTTGAGGTTGGCATCCAACAACTAATGGTTCCAATTCTAAATCTTAGCAATCATTGCATTTGCATATATAGAACAAGTGGATGTTTCAAACCTCACAGGCATATATATATATACCTCTATGAACTTGTATGAACACGCATCAAAACACATGCTAGTTGTTGATCCAACCAAAAAATTTTATTTGCATCTACTAATATCACAACACTTGACATATCATTAAATGAAATCAATGCACAAGTTAATTTTAATGATATTCTGAAGATATTAGATTTGTATGAATAACAATATAAGCTTGATTTTTGAATGCATCACCCATGTGCAGTTATCACATTTCTCTCATATTCATCATTTAAATAAGTTAAAAAACCTCCTTCCATTTTCTATGTGTGAAATAACATGACAAATCATTGGGAAACATGGTCCTATAACTGTGGCCACATCATTTATAACTCTAGAGCACGAAAAACCATTCATCATGGATATTGAATATCTAGATCCAATGTTTCACTAGTAGGACGAGTTTTGCATCTCAACAAGGGTGCACTATTCGGTGACAACAACTACAGTTTAGACTCTTAAGGGATTCAACCGGTTGAACGTAGTTTGGAGTGATTCGGTGTGTTTAGGTGTGAAGGAGGACCATGGCTAGCATAAATGTACCCATCCGAATGGGTTTGAGCAGTTTGTTTGGTCACACGAGTTGTAGAACAAAAGTTGCACCATTTTGCAACTTTACACTGCTTACATTTGACAACTTTTTCCCCAAAAGAAAAGTTTCCACCACGGGAAAACACCTCTAAAATAGAGAAAAATGAGAGACGCTATTATAGAGGGGCGCAATGCAATCCCATAGGCACAGACGAGAAGTTTCTAATCGTCATGGTATCCGAGTAACAGCCCGTCGAAGATTGTAGCCATCTTACACTTTGGACTCTTAAGGGATTCTACCAGTTGGACGTAGCTCGAAGCGATTCGACATGTTTGGGTACAAAACAGGACCATGCCTAGTATAAATGTACCCATCTAGATGCGTTGGAACAATTCGTTTGGTCACATGAGTTGCAGAACAAAAGTTGCACCACTTTGCAACTTTACATTGCTTGCATTTGACAACTTTTTCCCCAAGTGAAAGGTCGCCACCACGGAAAAACGCCTCTGAGATAGAAAAAACCAAGAGAGGTTATTGTAGAGGGGCCCAATACAATCCCATAGGATTAGATGAGAAGTTTCTTAGCATTACGGTATCTGAGTAGCAACCCATCGAAGATTGCAGTCATTTTGCACTTTGGACTCTTAAGGGATTCTGTCGATTGAACGTAGCTCATAACAATTCAGCGTGTTTGGGTGTGAAAGAGGACCATTCCTAGCATAAATGTACCAACCCAGATGTGTTGGAATATTTTTTTTGGTCACACAAGTTGCAGAACGAAAGTTGCACCACTTTGCAACTTTACACTGCTTGCATTTGACAACTTTTTCCCCAAGTGAAAATTTGACACCACGGGAAAATGCCTCCAAGTTAGCAAAAACCGAGAGAGGTTATTGTAGAGGGGCCCAACATGATCCCATAGGCTCATAAGAGATTAGTGTGAAGCTTAATGTTGAGTTTCTGGATGCAGTGAGCAAAAGGTGAACTCTATCATTCATGCAAGTTGATCAAGTGATTGCAATGGAATCCTTTGTTGCATTGGGATTGTAGTCTCTCTGTAACAAGTCTTCTTTGTCTTCTTTGTATCTATGTGGTAGTGAGCCCTTTGGGTTGTTAGCCTTGTTGGACAGTGAGTCCTTATTTCAGGCAATGAGCCTTTTGTAATCGGTTTTGATATTCTCTATGGTGTGAGTTAATCCTCACCGTGGTTTTTCCCTCATTGGGTTTTCCACATAAATATGGTGTTATTGTGTTTATTTGTTGGAATTGAGTTTTTTCATTGGCATTTGATGATTAATCATTTAAGTAGTATTAAGTATTAGTTTCAGTGATTGAATTAAAGGTTTAATTCTGTGACAAATTGATTCATCCCCCCCTCTTAGTTGTCCTATTCAACAATGATTTTGGCTATAGATGCGTAAAAAGCAAAATCAAGAAGAGTCACAATCATTTTTTTTTCTTTGAAGACATATGGGCAAAGTGCAAAGATGAGGAAGATATTAGGAGAATGGATTTTTGTAGACTTACTATAGAACAAATCAATGATCTAGGCTTGGTAGATCTTCCAAAAGATTTTGAAGATCATGACCAGTGATATTCAAATGTTGCATATGATGATAAAGAGATAGCAAGAAATCCCTTGCCTCTTATCTAATGGTCTAGAAAAGAGAATACTTCCATCAATAAACCCACAAAACTAGTTTACAATTCGAGTGAGGAAGGAAAAATTGCAAAAAATGACCCTATGCCAAAATTTTCATTTTTGGGGTTCGAATGAACTATTTGGTTCAAACGAACCAAAAGAGGGTTCGCTAGAACCCAGGTTCGAGCAAACCCATTTAATTGAAGGTCCCACCATTCCCACCAAAAAACACAAAGAAAACCTTTTTTGAAAGGGGGTTTGCTTGAACCCCCTATGGTTTTCCTAAACCCCCCTTTTCCCACCTTCTCACCCTCTGGCACAAAAAAACTCCAGAATTTTGCGCTTCGAAGCTTGGTTTGAGGATGAAAATGGGGAGACTTCACATAACCAACTGGATGATGGTAGTCCTCAGAACGAGCTATCCAACGAATATAATTTTAATATGTTTTGGTTTTATTATGTATTTGTTTTTTAGTTTTATTAAACATAGGTTTTTCACCGAAAATCAAGCTCTCTATTCTGCACATGTGGAGAAATAGCATATTATAAAAATAAAATAAAAATGAGTGCACCAGATATTGAAGTCCTTGATCCAACAAAAAAATTTTAAATTTTGATACATACAAAAAAAGTTACGTGTTAGACAGTCCACCTATGTCTAAATTGTAATTGGTTTGACTTCGAAACTTGATTAAGGAAAAAATATTCAATAAAACACTATGAAACCAATTGGAAGCACTAGATATTGTAGTTAGATATCTAAATTTGAAAAAAAGAGAATTTTATCCTTCATGGAAAAAAAGTTATGCATTATACGGTGAGCGTCACTCCTTAAAAATGTTGTTTACTAAAAAAAACTAGTTTTCGAAGGAGATGGAAAAAGAAGTGCAATATGATTCCAAAAAAATTGAAAAAAATATATCTAGAATCTACAGACAAAATGTCACAAATCACTAGTTTTCATCATCTTTAAATTCCTCACGATTTAGCCGCTATAGGTTCCCGAAAGTGAAGATTTAGTTAGAAAAATATTTCAGTGTCTAGTTTGGCCAAAAAATGTAAACTAGTATTGTGGGATCATCCCCATTCAACAGAGGCTTGCTCCCATTTTGCACAACACAAGTGAATGGTTGCAAAGGTGAGGATTTTAGTTGAAGCCTTTCAGGACAGAGTTTGAGGGAGAAGTATCAGAAGGTGAAGCCAACCGACAACAAGAGCTCCGAACCAAGCATAAAGCAACTGTTGCCTATGCTTCCTCACATAGAGGGACAAAAATTACATGTACATGTGGGAAGAGTATAACACAATTTGTTGAAGAGGAGAAAACTACTAAAGAAGGACAACCATCTAGAGAAGAACAAGAGGTTGAATCTGAGGAGTAGCCCGGTCCTGAAGGAGAAGAAAGAGGTGAAAGTGAAGAATCTAGAGAAGATGAACAATAAGAAGAAGATGAAGAAGAGGAAGTAGGTGGTGAGGAAGAGGAAAGACATGATGAAGAAATGTGGTTGTCTCCACAAGATAACATCATTGAAGATCCTCCTCATACATCATCACCCATCATTGCCACCACACCTCACACACCTCTTATTCCCACTTCTCCTCCACCACCTCTTCCCACTTCACCTCAACCTACAACTGGTTTGCATTCCCTTAAAGTAACAATACCCCCATCAATGCATTCAGTTCATTCCACTCCTTCCATAGGATCAATTTTGCAGAGTATTAATGTTACCTCTAATTCTCCATCATCAATTCCAAGTTTGTCTTCACCGTCATTTGAAATTTCCTCACAAGCCGAGTTTGATCGGTTCATGAATGAATCATTTCCAAATACAATGAATTTATAGACTCCTGGAGCAATGATGATCGAGAAAACACCAGTTGTGACTACAACAGTTGTTTCTACAAATGCAGTTGCTACACAAGAATTGGCAATGGGATATAAAGGTGATGTTTCCCCCCTTCCTCCATGGTTAGTTTCACAAGTACCTAAATAGAAGAAGCAAGTGGTTACTCCCAATGAATTAGATCTTGAGGCGATAGTTCTTCCAAAATTCAAGGGGAAGAAAGAGCCAAAGATTCACTCTAGGTTACATGTGGATAAATCAGGATATAAGTATGTGGATATCACAACACCCCCACAAGGTAAGAGTGAAGTTAGCATGGATGATTATACCATGACAAGGATCAAACTTGGGAAAATTGCCAATGCAAGCGCCAAAGAAGATGCTCAAGTATCTCTAAATGCTTTGATGGAAAGGTTGGATAAGATGGAGAAAACCAAGAACATGTACAAGGAAAAGGTTGAACACTATGCATCAATGTTGAGAAAAATCATAGGGACTTTAGAGTTCACGTGCAACCAGTGGCTATGATGAGTATTGAAGAACCAGTGGTCCAAAAGGTGGAAAAATATTATTCTAAAGGAAAAATCATTTATGAGTTTGTTGATAGAATAATTGAACAAGGTTCAAAATAAATGACTGTTGCATTGGAAAAGATTGCTCATATTTCCAAGATTAATCTAGAGCTAGATAAAACAATAAGTACACTTTCTACTGAGCAAAAGAAAATGGAACAAAATCTTGAATCGTGGTTGCAATTAAAGGAGGTGAAACTGAGTAAGCTAGTGCAAGTTGGGATCATTCCCAACAAATAAAAGCATATGGAGATTAAAGAGTCTATTAATAATCACATACTTGTCATCAAGAATCTCATCAAAGATGCTCAACAAGTACAAGAAGATGTTGAAGAACATTATGTTATCTTGGTTAATAGTATTGAAGAGCTTCCTGAGAGACTTCTTGACGAAGATCATACATTCCTCCCGGTAAGCGAGATTGCCCAAGTTTTCAAGGAAGTTATCCAGAAACATGTGCAAGATGAAGCATTTTCATTGGCTTCAATGGATGCTTTCTACGACATATAGTTAACCTTGGACAATCTCAAGAAACATCTGGATAGGTGTAAGAAGATTTGTTCTGCTACAAAGAAGTCTATTACAAAGGTTCACACAATCATTGACTATACTGGTGGATCGGATGAGGCAACGATGCAAGAGATCATGTAGAGATATGAAGATTTCCAAGCCAAGAGCAAGGAACCATATATATTCTTGCATTTCCAGAGATAGATTTTTATGCTTTCTCTATGCTTTATGTAAATAGGTCTTGAGATTTTTACATGTCATTTTGCAAAATGTAATTACATATGTAAAAACAAAGATGTTCTACTTTCATGGACATCACCTTTGAATAAGTCAATAGTTAGTTAGGATTTTTCCTAGATTAGCTCTATTTTCTCATCTATAAATATGAGAGAGTTCTATTGTATTATTGACCTTTTTATCTTATGCAACAAAGTGTTGCTCATTTGTGAAGCAACTTTGAATCTTTGAGTTCTTATTGTGAAACTATTTCAAATCAATAAAGAAGGCTAAATTTCATACCAAACTTTGTGTTGGATCATTTTCAATGAATGTGAATGTTCTTATGTCATTCTCATAAGTTTATCTTATTATTGGATTGAATTGGTGGTGTTTTATAAATTAAGATTGAAAGGCTTTCAAGATAATTTGTGTACACTTTGTGTTGTGCCTTGTGCTTGGAATTATGAAATTGTGTATAATATTGGTGAATGATTTATAAGACTTTGTGCTTATAATTGTTCATGCTATTCGTGGATCTATTCGTGAAGTATATTGAAGCTTTGTGCTTCATTTACATTGCTAATTACTTTATTCTGGAATCCATCATTGAAGACTACAGAACGAATTTGTGCCTCCGTGAGCCTTTTGGCTACGTATCTTTGTCACACTGGTACTCTTAGACTATGCTTTGACAAGTTAGAAGTATTGGAATTACTGCTTAAGTTTTATTTAGAGTTGTATCGCATCAAGAAATAAAAACCATGAAGCATTGTAAACATATTCTCTGAAAAATGAGAGAATCATGAATGTCACACACCCCCATATGATTAGTGTAGTGTACATATTGTAAAGCTTAGAATAGTTTACTTTAGTTTCAATAAGTAGTAAGAAGGGCACCTTCCCTTTATGAGAGGAGAGATTTCATCTCATAATAACTGTGGCTGAAAATCAAGTTTTGTAATCTGTAAAGAGATTACAAAATTTTCACCCAACACTATACATTCGGGAATCTTCATTTTAGTTATTGAGTCTTATTTTTTATTTAGTTTGAGCATTTCAAATCATTTTAGTTTGGTTTCAGATCTGTCTTATTGTCCTAAGGACTAAGATCCAGGTCTGATTGGCTCACCATTGAGGTTGAAAGTCAATATTTACACCTTGTGATCTCTTTCCTAATGAAATCCATGGGAACAAACAGCTATTAAGATCCCTAAGGTTTTCTAAACATCCACAATCACAAAAAAATTAGGGATCCCTTTCCCTACATTTCACCAACATTGGCTGAAAACCTCAAATAAGCTTATATTGACTAGTTCATCATGATCTAGATTTTTAACTCAATCATTTTTTCCATGTGCTCTTCACTAATCTTGTATTGTTTTCTTTTACTGGGATGATTATAGTTTATATCTACTTGGAGCGACAAGCATGTGATAAAAACCTTAAAAAGATGTTGTTGTACCAATGTTAAGAACTATCTACTTTGTTATAAAACATTAATCTAATAATCAAACAAAGTTATAGCCAAATTATGGTTTGAGACTTTCAAACACCACAATAACTTGCAAGTGAGATCTCAGTTTATGCTTATAACTCAGGGTTCAATATACTTATCTTTCACTAGAGAAAATTGAATTTATGCTACTATTTATTTGGAGGAACATACAAAAAAAGAACACACTATTGTCTTCATATTTCAATATGATGTGTTTATTATTTTTAATCTAATGTTTACTTATTAGTTCCTTAAAAATTATACTCTTTTGCTGGGATAAATTTATGGTGAGCATTAGAGTCATAATATCCCCTTAAGAACATGTTCACTATAGTAGCCAACTGTTAGATTAGAATTATTATTTAATTGTTTTAATATTCTACTTTATGTATTAAGCCACCTTAGATGGCAATATGTCATTTGGTGAGTTAGTTGATCTTGTCAAATACATGTGGCGATTCTCATTTGCCACTTGGTGGAGCATTCTTGCCACCTTGAGTTGAACACTCATACAGTAACTCAAACTCATCATTCTATATGTACAATCTTTCTCATTGTAAATCTCATCACATATTTGAACATCAATCTACTTGCAGATAGCTTTCAGCTTTGTGTGTTTTCTTTGTGTTTTATTCTCATAGGGTCGGTGCTAGCTCTCATCTAGATTGATCCTCCTATACCTACATGGTATCAAAGCTTCCTCTCGTTCGCTAGCTGGCTTGAATCTGTGAGGTTTTCACACATGCAATTTGTAATTTGGTTGTTGTTTGTGTCTATTCTAAAAAGTGTTTTCAGAGGTCGTAATTGAGATATTGATCTACTATTGAAGGAAATTTTTCTTCTATGTAGGCCATGTCTGAATATGCAGGCCATGCATTGAGGAACACGACCCTATATTCCATTCGATGATCTTCTCATAAGATCTATGTATGAGCTTCTTGAGCTATTTTATTTTGCACACTCATGAGCAAGCTTTTCTAGAGGTCGTGATCCTCCAGCATAGTGTGTGCCTATGGAGTTCCTTATATGCATGTGAAAAAGAATGAATGGATGGCATGGTAGGGTGAGTTGCATGTCTATAGTAAGATGAAAAACCATCCATCTTGCATTGGCATTGGTGAAGGGCTCTTTCTATGTGCATGTGGGTGTCACTCGCAATATTGCAGGCTGAGGGTGATTCCATTGCCATACTTTCCCTATGTAGGCCATGAGGGTCATGTGAGCCTTGGTTTCATTTTCCCACACCTGTGTGAGACATTTAGATTCATATATGGTCATGGCGTAATTATTGGTGTGTTCTATTGAAAGGCGTGAGTTCTCTGTGAGGTCGTGGGTGCTACAAGACAGAGCGGTCTGTGTATAATAGGAGGTTTATAAGGTAGTGAAGCATCTAGTTTGGTGTAGTCCATTCCATCCATGACGTGACTGTAAAGGGCCGTCATTATTACATTCCATATAAGTGTCATCTACAGCATTTCAATCACGTGAGAAATCCAGGTGATCTCACCCTCCACCACTAGTGGCCTCTTCACTCCACCATTAGTGGCCCTCTCGTGCCATTTTCCAGTGAAGACACCACCAACGCACCTCCATAGGCCCCACGAGGCCTCCATTGAGTCTCTAGCATGCCCATTGTTCCCTCACCCTTTTGACTCAGGAAGCATTAATCCACCTATAGTAACACTCCCACATGACCTTTTCAAGTTAGTGAACTAGTCAAGTTAGTGATTTGAAAAATTGATTACAATTTAAGTTTTATAATTTTTCATAATGGGGAGTCAAATTTTTGATTGAATAGTTGATGGAAAGTTCTTTTTGTGATGGAGATTTTAGCATTGAGACGATTTAAAAATTATGTTGATAACACATATTTTGTCTCCTTAATCAAAAGGCAAGCTTTAAGTTTTTAAATGCAAATTAGGCAAAAAGGAATTAGCTACTCAAATCACGTAATGCTTTTATGAAAGTAAATATTTTTTGTCCATTTCTTTGGAAAGAATCACACTAAATTATAAAGTGTCAATTTTTTGTTCCACTGAAATTGTTTATCCACTAAAACATATTAAGTGTCAAGGGATCAAAAGAATAATCAAGGGGTTTTGTTATTGTGTTGTGCCTTGTGCACTTTATATTTCTCTTACAATTTTCTTCCTTGACTCTAAGTTTGCAATCAAAATCTTTGATAGTGGTATAATAAAGTGTGATCAAGCCTTTGGATTTCTAAGTATTTATCTGTCTAGAGAGCTTCTATTCTATATTGAGACCTTAAACACTCCCAACAAATATTTTTGGGAAGGTAAAAAAAATTATGAAGCCACCTCCTAAATATAAATCCAAGAGACATTTTTTCCTTATGAAATTATGATCTTATTATTTTCTTATTTAGAACTACATATTTCTATTATTTTTTATTTAGAAACAATGCTTACCAAAGAAGCTGCACTGCACAGAAAATTCATTCTACTTGTAATATCGAAACAATGTAAGTGGAAAAAATCAATGATTAACGTCTTTTTCATATGAACATGTAACAAATGGATGTTAAGACACACTGCGATCGATGGCGTTGTAAACAACACTTTCCATTACAACTCCCAAAAGTTAAAACAGAAAGCAGGACAAAATAACAAACCACACCACACAGTCCTATGTTCACAAACAAATTTACCCCATTACAGCGATCTTCGAGCTCCTGCATAAAATTCTTTTATAAACCCATTGCTCTGTGAAGAGCATGAAACTAGGAGCTATTTCCCTGGCCAAATTTACTTGGATTTCTCTCTACACTCTCCTCTGTTGTAAAAGCAGAGACGTTCCTTCTGCGAAGGGGTTGATTGGGTCCAGCTCCATCATTTTGTAGCAGAGTTCCTTGTGGAGCATTATGAAGCCTGGGAGAGTCGCAGGGCAAGTTGGTATAAAAGCCTCTTGAAGAATCAAATGAAAGAGTCCTGTACATCTGCTGCCCTCTGTTTCGAACCACGGCCCTGTAAAGAAGCGGTATCAGCCCTTCCATTGTCAGATATCACAAAATCTTGAATATAAAGCAAAACTATTGAAGCCACTCAATCCGATGCAATGGCAAGAGGCCCGGTGCACCTATAAATAGCTTTCAATGCAGGCTCTTCGCCGGTTATACCTCACAGAAGCCTACGTTATACCGAATACCGGTTTTTGCAATCAGGCGGCCGATTCCAGCGACCCGGTTGGTCAAAATGAGATAACGTAAAGTAGGGGCGATCATTATGGACTGGATGTCACAGTTGTGCTCTAGATAGTCAGAATGTGATTAGTCAAATAAGGATAACTCTTTGGCTATTATGAGATGTTTATCCTTTAAATAAGGAGATCGATAAAGCCTTAGACAAGATGATGGTGGACTCTGCATTTAAAAAATAAAAATTACTCCATTGTCAACAGTTGTTTCGGTGATCTTGTGAACTTCTGAATTACGTAGAGGGTGGACTTTTATTATTTTGTTTTCAGATTTACAAGAAGGGCAGTAGTGGTTAGGAAGTTGATGGCTTTGGTTTTTTTCATTTGGAGTATAAAATAAAGTAGTGTTTTTTTAAATTTTATATGCATGGTTGTTGGGAGGACAAATAATTTTATGAATTAAGTTTGTATTTTTAATTGATGAAGGGTCCCTTTAAAGTGTTAAGGGTCTTATATTTAAGAAAAAATGATGGCTCAGTTATTTGGAATCATTGGACTTCATCAATAAATTAAGAGTCGCTTAACTAACATAAAAGATAATGTTTTTTTTGGTACAAAATCTTATGTTTTTTAATAATCTTGATATTTATATTTAATATTAGCATGTTGTATTAATTGATATCATAATCATATCTTAAAAATTTGCTACATTCTAAATTTTTTTCTTAGTGAACTTTTTTTGTTAATTTTTTATTTAAAGTGTTACTATACCAAAGGGTATTTACAAAAATCATTTAGAATTCTTAAAAATATTTATTTAAAATTTGTCATTTAAAACTAAAACTTAAAAGTATATTAAAATAGGTTTATTTAAACCATTCACAAAATTTGAAGTTCAATGGAATGTGTGAAAATCAAGGTAAAGTAGATTGAAGGTCAATTAATTAAAATATTCTTTCATTTAAATTTGATATTTTTAAAAGTAATGAAATAATTTTAATACGTATTTATTTCTTTCAATTATTTCAATTAAAAATTAAGTTTAATGAAATAACAAATATATAATATAATTACTTAATTAAAAGAGTTATAATATAGAATAAAAATTAGAAATATAAAAAATTAAAGGGAGGGAAACTTAAATTAGTTAGTTTCAATTGTAATGGATAGTTTTCAAAAAAAATTTATCATAGTTTTCAACTGTATTTCAAAATCACTTGAAATTAGATTAATTAAATGTAAAACGATGAAATATAAAATAGGTTTCTCAAAATATATGTAAGGTTGCATCATTCCACCTATAGTTTTGATCTTACTCTTAATGGCCTTAAGATTGTGCATCATTTTGACTTAAAATTTGTGGTTCCAACCTATGATGAATTAGGGTATTAATACATGCAACATTTATTTCATGTGACCTATCATGAAAGAGGAGACACATGTCCTACAAAGTGTCCTCAAAATATTAAAGTTAGGACTCCACAAATAGATGTGAATTTTCTAGTCAACAAAGCTCCCATTGAGGTGGAATAGAAAGACTAAAATAAACTACTTCAAGGAATCACTAGAACGTGCTACTAAAAATATATCTAACAATAATAGAGCAACAAGTGATGATAGAGATGATATTTTGGTGCACATTATCCAATTATACTACTCATCTCAAGATGTTCTGTCCACACAAGATGGAGATGTATCAACACCAAATGTATTTATTGATGCTAGAATACAAGAGTACTGAGCCTCAAAATGCTAACTCATAGGTAAGGAAGATGAACCTTCTAAATCTATATAAGGAGTCATATAAGCCAAATAATCAATGGAAGCCTCTATAGGAGGATAAGGAGCATGAAGATAATTCTTTTTATAATTGTAACATTCAAAAATTTCAGCATAAATAGATTTTGTTGGGTCCCAAAATTTCTACCCCACTTCCTAGAACACAATATCACTTTCAAGGCCAAGTTTGTCATCGTGAACGAATCCTACTCATCCACATATTGTGGAGGGTTAAAGGTCAACTCTAGAGACTAGGTTTTCTCTTTTACACCTCAAGCTCAACTTAGACTCAAGATGATTTTTGTAGAGGTATACTTAAATAGATATAAAATCAAACAAAATGGATAACCAAAATAACCACAAAAAACCTAATTGCATCCTTAACCCCAAATATTATCACTAGATCAAGATAGACTATTTGCATTAACCTTTATAGAGTTGATATGGCTATGTAAGCATGATCCATATAAAATAAGTTCATTTTTTGGTTCACACAAGTTATTTCCCTAGTTGTATTTGATGATCCTAAATGCAAATAAGGTAGATTTATTCATAAAATATTGAATAATGTTTTGATATTATGGTGTGAGATTGGTCAATTAGAACCAAGACCAATGCACATCTGATTGGGCTATAGAGTCATAGACATAAGGAAGGAAATCAATGAAGGGAAACATAAAATAATGATCCAAACAAACATACCATCATATTACAAGAATTATACACAAATCATACTCAGTAATCCAAAATTGAGTTGCATGAATCCATATGAATTGGAAAAATTATTATTACAATGTTTATAATATTTTAAAATTTTCACATTATCAAATTCCCAATACGATCATGTTAGCAAGTGTGATAAGAGAAAACCTTAACAAGAGTAAAGACTTACCTAAATAAATATAAACAAATTGGAGACACTTTCTACATAATACTCATAGCATTGTATCCTTCAACTACTTCACTACTTCATTGCCTTTCTAAAATTGGGTCACATGGTATGATTAAAGCCTTAGATAAACCTTGCACCTACACAGTCTCCATCTACCACCAAAAGAACCAACATCCCCTCAAAAATGAAAAAAATTACCATATACACAATTGGGTGACCAACCCTAATCAACAACATTGCAACACTACAAAACTCCATGTCCAACAAGAATTCCCACCTAAAATGAATGTCTCATATTGAATAGGAGCTTTTGGAAGTATAAAAGTATCTAGGAGGATTAATGGAGAGTAGATGGAGTTAATGTAGGTAGCTAGGAGTACTCCCTTGCATCAATGGTGGGTAAGTGAGTGAGTAAACATAGCACCATGACATTTGGTAGTTAAAATAATTTAAAAAACATATACTTTATATTACTAAGTTTCTTTGAAATATTTTTTCTATGAACAATTGATGACACTTGGGGAGGATTGTAACTTTGTCAATCTTAGGAGACAGTTCAAGAACTAGATTAAATTTTCAACAAATACATCTTTCTCCATTTAGTTTAAGTTCAAGGTATACCACGAGCTCAAAACCCTGGTGAAGGTTCCTAACTTTACCAATATCTAAGAAAGCTCCAATGACTTCCTCTAGAAATTTTCTATTTCTTAGAGTTTCATCATCTACCAAGAATTCTTTGAAATCCTCTTATAATATATTTTTTGGCACTTAAAAGCTTGTCACGAACTAGACACTTATCGAGAGCCTTATGTTTGTTAGGAACTTCATTGGGGTTCCATAGGTTCCTAGAACCTCTATATCCTCTAACATTTTCACTTGAATTATTTCATTTCCACTATTAGAGGTTTTCCACTCACCCATAAATAACGTGTTGAGAACTTTAGATAGTTTCAATACTACCACAAAGTTTCAATAATACTTAAACAATTTATTTTCATTATTCTTCATCCATCACATGGTCCTTTCTTATGCCTATGCTTGAAGATTTTTTGGTTCTAGGAAGAACTAAGAACCATGGATCTGCACAAAAACTTGGTAGGTGTTAGGCCTAAAAAGTACTGGGAAACAAGAGTTCCAATAGAACATAAGAAGGGACTAGGAATCAAGATAGAACAAGAACTTGGAACCTAATGTTTTGATTTCCAATAAGAGTCTATAAAACTAAAAAGAAATAATAACATAGTTGCAGGAAGTACTAAAATTGTTTATAAAATGTATGTACTTATAATATACACCACCATGTTGTATCCCACTATACAAACATTGAACTTGCTTACCATTTAGCTTCAATGAAAATAATGATTAGCATTTTATATCAAAGTTGTTTAAGAGTTTTATTAAAAGTAAGGATTTAAAAAATATGGCAATGGATAGATATAGTTCTAAATATGATATAAATATAAATATTAAAGATGATGTTGTACTGTCGTAAATTATCACCTTCGAAAATTGCACACTATGTTTTGTTCCCCCTAAATTATTGAGCCTAATTCAAGGGTCCCTAATTTCCTAAATTATGCATTTTATAGCCCATTTGTACCACTTTATGATAAATTACAAGCATTGAACAAATGCATACAATTATTATTTTTCCCCCAACACTTTATGTCCTAGAAAATAGGGCTAGGACCCATTTACCTTAGGGCGTATAGGTCCCCCTATTTTATCGAGGTCCAATTTTGGATATTTTTGTGTCAGCATTTTAACGTTCAAAGTTCAAGTTGCAAATGTCAGCTATCAAGATTTAATTTTCAATAAATTAGAGAAATACTTATAAATACCTAGTTATTGCATCATTTGAAATCCATCTAGCCTTAGGCGAAATTATATTGGAAAACTTATGATCAAGAGCACTATCAAGAAAGTAAAGAGTAGCATAATTTAAGAGCTTTATTGCAGCAATTCAAGATCCTAACATCATGTCAAATCATATGTGTGTTCATGTTATCATTGTTTTGTGAAGGTTAACACTTTTGTAGGTCTCCAATAAATTAAAGAAAATCAAGCAATCAAGATCCAAGACCTTGAGGTGATGCGTATGAATTGAGTCCTTCAAGGAAGCCATTAAAGGGTGGTGAGTTGTAGGACCTTGTGATTTCATCATTTTTTCATATCCATTATCATTTTATCATTGACATTTCCATTGTGGAAGTGGAAACACTAACATGGGGTTTGACGAAGGCAAGCCCCTAAATGCACATCTCTTCTCTTTGTGAATGTGCAGATCTCAGGTTTAAAGAGGATTGAAGGAATCTTGAAGACAACTTGTTCATTGTTGCATTTGATGCTCTACATCTTTTTAGCTCATGAAAACTCACCTATAGAATTATCCAACAGTATTTTGACAACTCTACAACTAGGAATAAGCAGCTTCGATTTGTCATCAAAGGACCTCAAAAATAGAGAAAAAATAGAATACAAGGACCCATACACCTTAGGGTGATGATCAAAACCAACTTTTATGGGTAGGTACACAACCTTCTGCACTTCCCAAATTTGTATGTAAGTTGTTGTTTCGGTATGTTAATCATCAAGATATTTTAATTTTTATATTAAAAGGTACATGATTGAATTAGGTTAATTATAGCAAATCAATTTCAATCCATTTCTAAGGCTCAAAAGGATCAAATCCAGGTCCAATTGACTCACCTTTATGGTTGAAATTCAATATAAACATCTTGTTGATTTGTATCCTAATGTACCTTTGAAAAAGGAGAAAAAGCAATCCTAGGTTTTATGCACTAAACTTAGGGTTCCATGTATCCTATATGTTACATTTTGGTGAAACCCACCTATTAACATTACATACCTTTTGATATTCATCCTAGATCTAGGTTTTTCTTTGTATTATTTTGCATTTCTCATCTAGGGTTTCATTTTTGCATCATAAAAACATAAAAAATCAAAATATTTGCATCTCTTATTGCATCATAGGTTGCATTAGGGTTTATTTTATCCATTTAGGTTAGTGCTACATTTAAAATTGTATTCAAAATTGCTCTTTGTTGTTGCATACTTGCATTTAACTCATATTGTTTTAATTTGTGAAAATTCTAGAAACATATTCACTTAAAAACCTATTTGCACATAGAAGTAGAACCTTTAGACAGTATAATTAACATTCAACTTTTGAATTTTTGAACCCCTATCAAGGACTCAAACACCCTTGGGAACCTCTATCCTTGTACACTTACATTAATTTTTTTTTTTTACACATCTTTGTCTCTATTTCTTCATCTTGTTTATGCTTACAGATCTCCGATTTAGAAATCTTAATTGCATGTAGTTTTAGGAATCTTTCATATAAGTTCAAAAATTAAAAAATATTGCCTTATTTGGTTTCAAAATTGCATCAAAATAATCATTTTTAGATGTTGGCATCTTAGAATCAGTCAATTATTGCATCCTAGCTCTAAAATTTGTATTCAAAATTGTAAAAACATCTTCCACATTGTTGCACACTTGCATTTTACATCACAAATTAGCATAAATTCAACAAAATCTAAAAAAATATTCAATATTAAACCTATTTGCAAGCAGACCCAAAATCCTTCAATAGTGCTTTACATAGTCAAACTTTGAAGTTTCAAAAACCCTATTGGGTGCCTCTTTCCTACTATTTTTGGCTTAAATATATGTGACAAAGCTCTCTTAGTGTCCTATGTCTATATTTGATGTCCGCTTTTCAATTTTGTTTATAGAATTGTTTGATTTTGATCATTTGATCCATAAGGAAAGTAGCAACATGTTTGTTTTTCAATGATGTGGTTTTCATAGGGTACCAAATGGCTTGTATGATTGTAATCTCCCTACTTATGAGAACAATATAGGGAAATGAAATTAATTTATTGACAAGCATGTTAGTCATTCTCCCAATATCTCTCCTAATTATGAGAGTAACTTGGTGCAAGAGAATGAAATCATTAACACATTTTTTAATATAACTTTTCCTAATCTTCATTCATCTCCCAACATCTCTCCCACTTGTGAGAATGTTTTTTGTTCAAGAGGATGCAATCATGGACAGCCATGAAAATCACAGTTGTTCTTATCTAGGTGATACCTCGCCTACCTGTGAAGAAGGTATCTTAATGTTAGAAGACCCAATCATTGAGCATCATTAGAATCTTGTTTGTTCCTCTCCCAAAACCTCTCATACTTAGGAAGATATTATGGCCCAAAAGGATGAAATCATTGGTCATGCATTTCTTTCAAAAGATAGTAAGAGGGATTACATAGATGAAGATGCTAAGGTCACCTTAGAAGCCACCTCGATAGAAGATCATCAACAAGAAGTTAAATCCATTGAGGTTATGAATGCATAATTGACTATTAGATCTCCTTTGATTATTGGACCTCTAAAATTCCTCTAATTATTGGACCTCCTAAGTCTCCTCTCATTATTGGACCTCCCAAACCTCATGACCATATCCTAAACTTTGCAAAGCAACTTACTAGTAATCATGTGTTGCAACAACCAAGTTATCATATTGTAGCTCACACATATAACACTAGAAACAATAAGAAACAAACAAAAAATTCAACATCCATCCCATTGCCTCAACCATATCTCCCATCCGCACCTAAGATTTTGTGCTTAGTAGTAAATAATTTGATCTTTCTGAGAAACTTTGTAACCCTCATGCTAAGATATCCTTGTGGGATTTGATTCAAACATTGCCTCTTTATCATGGTATGCTTCAAAATGCTTTGCAAAAAATTGTGTTCCCTCCTAGTATGCAACCAAACAATGTAGCAGCCTTAATTGAATGCATGAATTCAATTAATTTCAATATTGTCTTTCATTGAAATAAATTACCGCCTTTGGAAATGCAAAAAAAAAAAATGCTTTGATGATAATGGTTATAATTAATAGGGCTGGGATTATATATACTCTTATTGACAATACTTTTGGGCTTAATGTTTGTAGTGTTCATGTTTTGGATAAAATTAGAGCAGATAAATATTTAGTTCAACCTCTTGATTTTTCAATCAAAGGTTTTGATAACATGGGAAGACAGCTGTTGGGTGTGATAATGTTACTTGTTAAAGTTGGCAAGGTTGTGTTGCAAACTCCCATCCATGTCATTTCTCATGATCTTTCATATAATATTCTCTTGGGTAGACCATGGATTCATGACATGGAGTGCCTTAAATGCTTCATCATTCAATGAAATACATATACAACAATAGGATTTACATGGTAAAAGTTGATCCTAAATCTAAAAAAAATATTTACAAACTGAAATAAGAATAGAGAGTCCTTTTAGAACATTGACACCAACTACAAAAGTAGAACCTTTACAATTTGAGAACAAAGATGAGTGTCTTTCATCAATGATAAAATTGTTAGATGATGAGTGGGGATCGTTATATTTCACACCTACATTCATGGGGGAGTACAATATTGTACAATAAAAATCAAAGAAAGATAAAGTAGTAATGATATCAACACAATCTATTACCGAGTCATCAAAAGAATTTGAAATCTACAACCTCTAGAAAATAGGAAAACACAAATTACACATCCACATATGATGAAAGTGATTATGAAACACCACATTCTTTGAAATAAATGTAATCCATTTATGGAAGAGGTTATGACCTTTTGAAACAACTTGGCTATAATGGAAGTAGATGTGGTATAAAAGAACAAGGTATTTGTGTCCTTATAGAGCCTAACACACAAGAAAGAACAAGAGGTCTTGGATATTAAGCTTCAAAGATAACAAAAACATCAAAAATACCTTCACTTAATCATGAAAAGTAGTATTAGTTATTGCTCCTTGTCATGTAGTAGTTGTAGTATCACACAATAATCACTACTATGCATAGGGGTATAAACTAGGCTTTATGAAATCATATTTCATTTTGCAAGGAGTAGTATATCATAGTCCATTTTGGCTCACCTTTGTCCTTATGTACTTAGGGGGCAAGGGGTTAGGTAGCCTTGTGTTAGGTGCATTCCTTCTAGAAAGGGATCCATTTGTGTCTCCTTAAAGTGTTAGCATAGCAAGTACACTAACATTTAAGGGGGGAAATATAGTCCCCCGTTTATTATTTGTATGTGAAATGGTCCCTTCTTAGTGATGATAGCATACATCTCCTAGGAAGTGTGACCTTGTCAACCAAAGTGTGGTATTCTTGATCTATGTGAGTGTCTCTTTGGTGTTAATATTGGGCTTGATATCCTCTAATAGTGTGACTTTCTTGGTGCATGGTGTTCCCCTTGGTGGTAATACTATGGCTATTAATCCCTAAGGTGTGAATTTCTATTCCATGACTTTTCCTCTCTTAGTGGTGATGTCATGTGTGATATTCCCTAAGGTGTGACCTTTCATGTATTGAGCAAAGCCCCTTTGTTGTTTTTGTAAATCATCTTTTGTGGTGGTGTTGTTATAACACCCTTTGAGTTTTTGGCCTTATCTTGTCATTGTTTATGTGCCTCCTTACATGAGATTATGCACCCCTTGAGGTGAGTTTTGTTTTCCCCAGTGGCGTTAAACTTTATGCACCACTTGAGATGAGTTTTGTTTGTCCCCCATGATGTTAAACTTTATGCACCCCTTGACTTGAGTTTTTTTTGTCCCCGATGATGTTAAACTTTGTGCACCCTCTGAGGTGAGTTTTGTTCATCACCCATGATGTTAAAATTTTTGCACCCCCTGAGGTGATTTTTATGCGCTCCTTGAAGAGATATTTTGCAAGATAGTTCATGGATTTAACATAATGGAGCTTGTTGTCTCATGAACTTGAGCACCCCTTTTTAACATCATGGCCACCTAGCATAACACACCTTGCTTGCTAGTGGAGCCATGTATTTCATCAGTGATATGGCATAAAAAAACTTGCTATTCCTTATGGGATCATTTATTTGTTTGATGGATGACATTTTGAGACAATTTAAGATTGAGGTCTCTTTGCCTTACCGACTTAAATATTTTATTACTTTAACATTGTGTTTTGTTGTGTTCTTTTTTATGTGTCCTCTTCATGTTTGTATTGTGTTTACATCATGTTATGTTCATGTCATCTCCATTTATGTGTTATGTTATGTCATTTTTTTCATAGTATATGCTTCACTTTTTCTAACATGCATGGTTGTATATATTGTATTACTGCATTTCATACATGTGTGTGTGTTCCTTTGTTCTTATGTTGGTTTTTCATGGGATCTTGGATCTCGGGGGCTTGCACATTCCCCCTAGATCCCTTGTCATCCTATCTCTTCGAAATTTGAACAATTGGACCCCTCTTAACATAGATTTTCTACTTTAGTGTGAGTTTGAGTGTAAGTTCATACTCTCTCTAAAGTGGGGACTAAATGTATTGTCATAAATTATCACCTTTGACAAATTCACACTATGTTTTTCTCCCCCTAAATTATTAAACCTAATTAAGTCCCTAATTTCCTAAATTATGCATTTTATAGCCCAATTGTACCACTTTCCAAGAAATTGCAAGCATTGAACAAATGCATCCAATTAATATTTTTTCCCTGACACTTAATGTCCTAGAAAATATGGCCAAGACCCATTCACCCTAGGGCATATGGGTCCCCCTATTTTTTCAGGGACCAATTTTGGATATGTCGGTGTCAATATTTTAACATTTAAAATTCAAGTTGCAAATGTCGGCTATCAAGATTTAATTTTTGGGAAATTAGAGAAATGCCTATAAATACCTAGTTATTGCATTATTTCAAATCCATCTAGCATGTTAAGTGAAATTATATTGGTGAACTTATGATCAAGAGAACTATCAAGCAAGTCAAGAGTAGCATTTAAGAGCTTTATTGCAATAATTCAAGATCCTAACATCATGTCAAATCCTATGTGAGTTTATGTGTGCTCATGTTATCATTGTTTTGTGAAGGCTTACACTTTTGTAGGTATTCAAGAAATTCAAGAAAATCAAGAAAGAAAGATCCAAGACCTTGATGTGATGTGTATGACTTCAATCCTTCAAGGAGGCCATTGAAGGGTGGTGAATTGTAGCACTTTGTGGTTTCAACATTCCTTCCTATGCATTATCATTTTATCATTGACAATGCAATTATGGAAGTGGAAACACTAACATGGGGTTTGACTAAGGAAAGCCCCTAAATGGCACTACATCTCTTCTCTTTGTGAGTGTGAAGATATTAGGTTTAAAGAGGTGTAACATAGAAAAAGGGAACCCTATTTTTAATGTCTAAACCTAGGGTTTCTTAGGATCCTTTTTCGAAGTTGCATTAGAAGGTGGATCAACAAGGTGAGTAGATTGACTATCTACAATAAAGGTCAGATAATAAAACCTAGATCCACTTTCTTAGGGCCTTGAAGATGGATGTGAAATGATTTGGAATGATTAACCCAATTGATATATATTAACTAATGTGATAAATGTAATAACTTGGAAATACAAAAACTGAAATAGTGAATTATAGGTAGATCTTGGAAGTTTTGGATGATGTGTAATTGTCACCAAAAGCTGGATCTAGCATGCAGAGGAGGAGATAGTCGCTTAGGGTCATATGGGTCTTTGTAGGTCTAAAAATTCAAAATATGATCCTATAGCACTTTGTCTACTCCCTAATCCTATACCTACAATAAATCTAAAAAAAATTGTTTGGGTGTTTATATTGGGATTTTCCTCAGTCAAACCCCTGTTTGGTATTTAAACCTCATAAATAGCCAAAGATCTAATAAAATATTGTGTGTGAGATCCCTAACCTTATATGTGTCTAAGGTTGTTATGAGCTAAATGCAAAGAAACCATACTCAAGTGTATTAGAGAGAGATTCCTATAAGATCTAGTTAGGGAGAAGTCAAACACCCTTAGTAAATTTGAAATGCATTAATGATACATTGCTTTAGGTTGTAGGAGGAATGAAGCTTGAAGATGAGAAAACTAGGAAACAATTCATTAGGTTGAAGGAAGTGGCCAAATGCATCTCCCATACCTAGAATCCATCATATCCTTCCATAGGCATCAACCTTCAATCATGTGATAAATGCTTGATCGAATATGCAATTATGCTTGAAAACCTACAAATGCAAATGTGCATGATGAAATATGTTGCTCAAATTTTATTTCTTGAATTTTATCTCTTATGTTATTCCTCTTTCTAGTTTTGAAATGGAAAAATAATAGGTATTTATAGGTATTTATAGGCATTTCTCTAATTTCCTAAAACTTAGATTCTGAAAGCCGACATCTAAAATTTGAAATTTAAATGTTAAAATGCCACCAATAACTCACCAAAATTTGGGTCCTCACTAAGAAGGGGGACCCATACACCCATGGGCATATGGGTCCTGGCCCAAATTTCCAGGACACTTGATTGGGATCAAAGCAACAATCGGTTGCATTTATTCAATGCTTGTAACTTTGTTGGAAAACGATAAAAATAAGCCTTAGAATGCATAATTTAGGGAATTAGGGTCTATTAAGAGGTGTTAAAAATGCATACATGCAAGGGTCACTAAATAGGTCCAAACTAAGTGTGAAATTATACTATCACCTACAAGGGAGTACAATTTTGTATGCTACATTTAGCCACCACTATAATGGCCACATGATAATATGTGCATATGTAAGCTAAAGTACTACAAAAATATTCTACATAAAAAGGATACTAATATGGATATTATGGTTCATTTATGAATGGGAGAATGAAGCCCCTAGTGTAGTCATCTGCAAAACCACAACGTTAGGAACCACATCCTTCAAAACTAATTTTTTAGCTATTCAAAAATTATCTTATAAACATATTAACTTTTACAAAGAACCAAATCTGACGGTAGATGTATGCCCTATGATTTTGATTGCTTTATCCAGAGGTGTAATCAGGCTAGCAATCTAACCACATTGAATTTTTAGGTTTTTTGAAGGAAATGTTTATGATAAGGTTATGAAACCACATCACCATCTATCAATAAGAATTGAATATGATTGAGGAAAGAACAATGAATCTAACAAAAAAAATTACATCAAAATTTGAGTTCAGTAGCCTCCATTATGGTGATTTGAATGAAATGTGCTATGGAACAAAATTACTATATGTTAGTGCACAATCATATTTTTGACCATCATTTTCACATTTACTATTTCAAAATTTTGAGAGAGATACCTTCTTGTAGGGTAGAGGAGATATCGAGTTGACGATCGTACAAGCCCCTAAGACAAGTTGTCCTATGAGCAGAGGTTGTGGAAGGTGTCATCACACCTACGATGAGTTGCTTGTACCTTCTCCCTATTATTTACCTTAATATTTTATACTATTTTTAAGTATTTTTCAAAATTTATGGCACTTATGTCCAAACTGGGCAACTATGTCCACTTTGGGCGACCCTGTCCCAAAATGGTGACCTTGTTCAATAATTGTGACCCTATTCCAAACCCCTTGTCTTAGAATAGCGATAGTGTCTTGAGTCGGGACTTTTTATTTTAACTGTTTGGTTTCTTATTTTTCCATGTTACTAATGATTTCCTTTGGCTTCCACAGATCTCGCCATGCTCTTGACAATGTTTTGGAGGGAAATTATTTTCCCTTCTTTGGGAGCAGTTCATATGGCTTACTCAAGAGGAGGAGTAGATTCTTCACACTACTAAATTATACTAGATATACCTCATGCCACCCATGAGGTAAATGATGTTATGATTATGGCCTTGGTTGAGTGGTGGAATGTGGATACATCTACATTTCATCTCCCAAAAAGGGAGATGATAGTTACTCTTGAGGATTTCCATCACATATTTACATTACCTATCTGAGGCGAGACTGTTCATTACGATGAGTTTCATATGTCTCAACAAATGAGGCATGATATTGCATATTGTATAGGTCATCACATATAGCCCACTAACTTTAGAGCTCACATCAAGCTCAAGTGGCTTCTTCATGCTAATTTTACATTGAATCACTAGATCATGTACGTCACCATCACCTTAGCTCTAGCACCTGATTATTGGAATATATTTATTTCTTTTTGATTTAGTCACACATTTCATTTAAAAAGAATATAAGTATAATTTATTGTTTATAAATTTGTTTTAGATGAAATAATAATATTGTTTGAAAACAAAATGCAAGTCAAGTAACATACATAATTAGTTGTGGACTCATTATACTATCACTTCAAATTGATCTATTAATTGTTAAAATATCTCATAATTTGAAAATCTTAAATTTGTTGGGATTAAGGTTTCTCAACCCTAGAGTCCTAATATTGATTTAATTTGATGTATTAATTGTATTTATTTGTATTATTTAAATGCCTATGGTGTCATGTCATAAATTGGGACCCATTGGTTAGGTGGCATCCCCATTGGAGATGATTGGATGACACATAATCATCCCAAGTGGACATGTAGGTGTCCCACTTTGGAATCTTTGACCTATGACAAATTCTATGACACATCATAAGGCATCTTCATGGATGGAGAGAGTTGGCACCCAAGTTGGGTTATGAAAGGATGTAAGAGAATCAACTATTTTATTTAGTTATGACATATTCTCTTATGGATTCTATGAAAAATCATATGGAATATTTATGACATATTCTAACAGTTGAAAGGAATTTTTCATAAGCAATTATAAGCACATATTGGGTGCCCAAGCTAGGAGAGACAATATTTGCATGTATGACAATTGTAAGAAGTGTAAGGGAATCAAGTACAAGTGTCAAAATCCATTATAGTGTGGAATATTGTGCCATGTGTATTTGGATGCCCATCCCCTTCTAGAAACATCTCTTGGCTTGTATTCTCTATAAAAATTATGTCTTGCATTGTAGAATGCATATTTTGTTTCTAGGTAATGAAATGTTGCTAGGTTAACTCCAGAATATGTGTTTTTTTCAAGACTCTTGTGTAGAAGCTTTGTACTTGGGTTATGTTGTAACTCCTGTTTGAAGTAATATAGAAGTACTATGCTTTTGAAGGGTGGGTTTTTTCACTTGAAAGGGTTTTTCCCCATGTATATCTGGGGTATATTGTATTTGTGTACTTGCTACTCTATTTCCATTATTCTCTATGTGCTTATCTTATTGTAATAGTTTAAAGGTTTTAAATTTTTTTTTTGTAACTCTCCGCTACTTAGATTAGTGCTAGAAGTTGTTTCCACTCACTTGGCTTCCTTTTAGTTGGTATCGAAGCCTAGCCAACCTTGGTTCCTTTGTTGGGTAGTAGGGTTTTTGGAGCTGATCTTTGTTTTAGTGGGAGTTTTGTAGAAGTGTGTGTTTCGTTACTTTGTTGTAGGAAAGAGATGGTAGGCACATCGAAGAGGATTGAGATGGGGAAGTTTAACAATGGTAATTTTGAGTTGTGGAAGCTCAAAATGGAAGACATTCTTGTAGACCATGATCTATCACTTGTAGTTTCTAGAACCATTCCATCAAACATGTAACAAGAGGATTGGGATCTCATGGATAGGAAGTCCAAGGGTCTTATTAGACTCTGTTTTGCTAATTTTTTCCTCCTAAATTTCCATGAAGAGAAAAAAATTTCTTCTTTGTGGAAGAAGCTTGGTGATTTCTATTAGGCTAAATCCCTGGTAAACAAGCTTTTCGTGAGAAAGAAGATGTATTCTCTGAAAATGGAAGATGGAGGATCCATTGTAGATCACCTAAACTCTTTTAACATGTTGGTTGCACAATTGGGTTCCATTGGATAAAATATTAATGAACAAGACCATTACATGCTCCTTTTGTGTTCATTTCCAGAGTCTTGGGATCACCTAGTAATGGCTATTGGAAGCACTACTTCCACCTTCAAGATGGATGCCTCAGTTGTTGCCTCATTATTATCTGAAGATATGCGAAGGAAGTCTTCTAAGATGGCTGAGGAGGCCCTTGCAGTTCATGGAAAACCAAAGGAGAGAGGCAAAAAGAAAGATAAGAAATCTCAGTCAAAGTCTCTTGGGAGATCTAAATCTCCTGGTAAGAAGTGCATGGAAAAATGTTGGAACTGTAGGGAAATTGGTCACATTCAGAAAGATATCAAGAGGGAGAAGAAGAAGAAAAATAAGTTTTCTTTGATTCTAAATATAAGAAATCATCCCAAGATGATGGAGAAACATTTATTGCAACCTTGGCAACCAATGCATTGGATGATGTGTGGTTGATAGATTCAAGTGAATCCTTTCACATGACTTCTCATAGAGATTATTTCTTGAAGTATGAGGAGTTCGATGGTGGAGAGGTGTACCTAGGTGATGACTCTCACCTAAAGATTGGTGGTCATGGAAGATTCAAAATCATATTTCATGATGGACAAGTGAAGGGGATTGATGGTGTCTTACATATTATGAGTTTGGCATGAAACTTGCTTTCTATAAGTAAACTAAATGATTTGGGAGTGCAAGTTGTTTTCTATGACAGAGGATGCAAGATGACTAGAGGAGCTATGGTGTTGGCTAAGGGAGTTCGTATTGGCACTCAGTTTCAACTTTATGCATGCACTATACAATGCAATAGTTCTTCTAACGTACCAAAAAAGAGATCTTTGGATTCTTCATCCTCACCATCAAATTGTGCAGAGAAGAAGCATGTTGCAACTACATTCGATGATCATGCATTTTGGGTACCTAAGGATGCTCATTCATGGAAATGAAGCTTCTTGCAGAGAATACAATGTTATTCCACCAACGACTTGGGCACATTGGTGAGAAGGGTCTTAGAACCCTAAAAAATAAGAGCCTTGTTGAAGGCCTTGATGATTGTAATCTCGAGTTCAAATTTTTCGAACATTGTGTATATGGAAAACAACACCGTGTTTCTTTTTACTCTAGTTCTCATAAGTTTTCTAGCATTTTGGACTATGTTCATTCAAATGTTTTTGGTCCTGTAAATGTTCCTTCATTATCAAAATATGTATATTTTGTTTCTTTTATAGATGATTACAGTAGAAGGACATTTGTTTATTTCCTCAAAAGTAAAGTTGAAGTCTTTATTTGGTTTAAGGAGTTTAAGGCCTTGGTAGAGAATCAGACTAGCAAAAAGATTAAGTGTTTGAGGATTGATAATGGTGGTGAGTTCTTTTTCGTAGAGTTTAAAAAGTTCTATAAAGAGCATAGGATTGAGAGACATAATAAAACTCCCTATACTTCATAGAAAAATGGAGTTGCTGAGAGGATGAATAGAACGTTGATGGAGAGGGGTAGGAATATGTTGAGTGGTGCTAGCCTCGAGTAGAATTTTTGGCTTGAAGTGGTAGCCATTGTATTTTATTTGATTAATAAATATCCTACATCAACGCTTGTTGGAAAGAAACCCATGGAGGTTTGGTCTAGTAAAAATCCTTCAATGAGACATCTCAGAGTATTTGGTTGTGAAGCTTATGCTTATGTTCTGATTGAGAAGAGGTCAAAGTTGGAGAAAAAGGATGTTAAGTGTATCTTTATCAACTATGGTGTTAATGTGATTTAGGGTACAAGCTTTGGGATCTAGAAGCTTAAAAGGTTCTCTATAGGAGAAGTGTGATAATCAGAGAGATGAAACCTTCCACTCCTGAGCTACAACTAGAGAAAGAAGAGAAATAGAAGGAGGTAGTTCAAATTCCACTTACTTCGAAGAAAGAAGAACTACACACTCCTGATGGACCTAACGATGAGGAGAGCTCAAGAAGCTTTGAAAATTTTGAAGAAAAAGAAGAACCTTTACCTTAGCCTATGAGGAGGTCTACACGAGTTAGGCGACAACCTAAAAGGTTTGGTTATTCATTATTGGATTCTAGTTGCATCTTTTCCTTGATTACTAACACTGATGAGCCTAGAATGGTTAGAGTGGAAATGGGTATGAGTGATTCAAATTCCTGGATGCAAGCCATGGATGAGAGATGGCTTCATTAAATAAAAATAAGACTTGGGATCTAGTACCTTTGGCTTCTAGATGTAAACCTGTTGGTTGTAAATGAGTTTTCAAGAAATGTAGTCCTGATGGTAGTGTTGAGAACTATAAGGCATAGTTTGTCACTAAGGGGTTCTCTCAGGTGGAGGGAATTGATTATGGGGAGATATTATCTCTTATAGAAAAGATGACATCTATTTAGATTATGTTGTCACTTACAATAGCATACGACTTAGAAGTGGAATAGATGGATGTGAAGAAAACATTCATTCATGGTGATTTGGAGGAAGAGATTTACATGTCATAGCTAGAGCATTTCAATGAAAAAAGTAAAGAAAAATTAGTTTGCAAACTAAAGAAGTCTCTTTATGGTTTGAAACAGTCTCCTAGAATTTGGTACCAGAAGTTCAATACCTATGTATTTTCATTGGGATTTCAGAGATCTAAATCTAACCATTATGTATATTTCAAATTTGATAATTTTCGTATTCTCATTATTGTCTTATATGTAGATGATATGTTGTTTATTGTGAATGGTAAAAGTATGATTTCAGATTTGAAGTTTTAGTTTCCAACATAGTTTGAGATGAAAGGTGTAGCTAGGTACATTCACAACAACATAATAGGAAATTAGCGCCAACTTTGGCGCCAAATTTTAGTGTATTTTGAGCACATGAGTCAGACAATTTGGTTGGTGTCAAACTCGGCACAAACAGGCATGGTCAATTCAATTTCCTTTTTAACGATGACTTTTGTGTTGTTTTTAGCGCCAGTTTTAGCACTGGAAAATCATGGTGACTCCGTTGGCGCCTAATATCGAGCCAAGAAGTAACAATGGAAATGGTGCCAAAATTGGCTCCCAATTTGGCTTCTGGTTTTGCTTCCGTGTCTACTCCCATTTTTGCTTCTAGTTTTGCTTCCATTTTGCATCCAATTTGCTTCTAGTTTTTCCTCCAAGTTTGCTTCCAATTTTGCTTCCGGTTTTGCCTCCAAGTTTCCTTCCAATTTTCTTTCGGCTTTGCTTCTAGTTTTGCTTTTGGTTTTGCTTCCAAATTTGCTTTTGGTTTTTCTTCTGGTTTTTCTTTTGGTTTTTCTTCTAGTTTTGCTTCATGTTTTGCTTCAAGAAGTTTTGTACGGTTTTGCTTCCAATTTTGTTTCTAGTTCTTCGATTTTGCTTCAAAGTTTGCTTCTAGTTTTGCTTACGGTTTGCTTCGAGATTTTGATGCAGTTTTGCTTCAAATTACTATTCAGTTTTGCTTCAATTTTGCTTCAGTTTTGTATAGTTTTGCTTCTAGTTTTGCTTCCCAGTTACTTCGGTTTAGCTTCTAGTTTTTCTTCCAAATTTGCTTCCAAATTTGCTTCCAAAATTTCTTCTAGTTTGGCTTCCATTGTTGCTTCTAAAATTCTTATTGTTTTGCTTCCATTTATTAATTTAATATGTTTTATTTCAATTTAATTAGTTAAATATATCATGCATCTTAAATAACTCATATGATTATAGAGTAAGTATTTAATTATTTATCATATGATTAAATAATAATATAATTATTGTAACATGATCATCATCTATGATTAAAACAAGTGAATCAAATATCTATAATTTAATTGAATTTGACAACATCCAACCTGAGGAGTAAATTAAAATCATCATACTTAATAAATATCCATCCAAAAATCATCGACCAATTTTAATATATATAAATTGACAAGTCAATACTGATAAGATCATCATCATATATAAATAAAACAAGTGAAAGTAAAATATATCAGTACATCAAAAAAATGTCAAAATGATACATGTCCAACAGTCGACATAAGTGAAAATGATACATGTAGAAATGATATAAATAAAATTGATAAATTATGTACCTCAAATTGATACAAGTCAAGATGATACATGTCCAAATGATATAGTGAAAATGATACATGTCAATATGATACAACTCAACAATATAGTACAATAGGCCATGAAAATGATACGTAGGATAGTAATAATGAAAAGAGTCATCATAACGATATATCAACAATGATCCATGATGTAGTCTATATAATCATGAATGTTACTAATTACTATCACCAATTGTCTCATCATCATCATCGTCGTTGTCGTCGTCATCATCGTCATCATCATTGTCATCAGCCTCGGTGTCTTCCACATCATCCTCTGCCATGTAATATGTACCAACAGAACCAATATTTTGTATATGTATATCATGTTGAGGATCATCTTGATCTTTTGGAAGACCTGTGTTCTACAAAAAAAATGTTTAAAATGAAAAGTTATTATTTATTTCATGCAATAATTTATTTTTTTGTTATATATCTAATATTACAACATATGTGACGGAACCATAATCATATTACATCATATCAAAGTGCACATACCATAATAAAATTTCAAAATAGTTACAGCTAATACTGGTGAGTCGGGACAAACTTCAACTTTAAAAAAAAAATCCAATTAGGTTGGCAGTCTTGTGGATTAGGCCAGCATTTGGTGGAAGAGGAAGAAAGATGATTGGAACTTTGGAGGCCCACCATAATGGATTTCATTATTCAATCATGAGAGCAGAAGAGAGAGCTGATATCATGTATCAAAACATTAAGCATGCATTCTTCTAGCCAGCGGAGAAGGAGATGATTACTTTGCTTCATTTTAATTTCCATAATCATATCAAGACGTGGGGACCAAGAAGACCAAGGATGTTCAATTTTATTTGGAGGTAATAGTGGATGTGGTCCAAACTTTAGGAGGGGCAAGAAGGTCAATGTATGATCCTGATGAAATTGAGGAAGAACAACAAGAGAGGGACAAGAAAAATAAAATCAATATAGAGTTTCAAGGATTTTTCAAGCGAGTAAGAGAGCTATGGGAGCAACCTCATCTAAAATATTTTTAACTAGAGTTTGATATACCATTTAGAGATCTTGGTTTTCATGGAATTCCTTTCAAAGCCTCTGCTTTTATTGTTCCTATGGTAAACTGTTTGGGTAGATTTGGTGGAATTACCTTTCTTAGGAATCACTA
>VDFB02270651.1:65880245-65991816 GCA_007258455.2 Sequoia sempervirens
CATCCCATTAACATTTAATAGTTCACCCTATTTTCCATGATCCCCTCCTAGCCCATCCCACTAATATCTATAACTAGTCCATCCTATGTTTCATTATTCCCTTCTACTCCCATATTATTGTAGCCTTTATTATTTCACCCTATGTTCCACCCTATGTTCCTTTACCCATTCTATGTTATACCATCTTTATCCACATTTCATCTTATAAATATTTTCTATTATTAATACACACAGGTCAAGTTCCCACTTCATGTACTATAGTCAAACTCTAGACACCTCCTAATTCACCCTATGTCCCATTATTCCCTACTAATCCCATCCCATTAACCTCTAATTGTTCACCCTATATTTTGTTATCCCATCCTAGCCCATCCCATCATTCTATACTAGTCCATCCTATGTTCTATCAACCCCTTCTATTCCCATCCCATTACCCTCTCTTATTTCACCATATGTTCCATTATCCCCTCTTGGTCTTGTCCCATTATCTTCCCCTAATTCACCCTATGTTCCTTTATTCCCTCCTAATCCCATCCCATTAACCTCCAATAGTTCACGCTATGTTTTGTTATCCCATCCTAGACCATCCCATTAATCTATTATAGTCCATCTTGTGTTCTATTAACCCCTTCTATTCCCATCCCATTACCCTCTCTTATTTCACCATATTTTCCATTATCCCCTCTTGTTCTTGTCCCGTTATCTTCCCCTGATTCACCCTATATTCCTTTATTCCCTACTAATCCCATCCCATTAACCTCTAATAGTTCACCCTACGTTCTACGATCCACTCTTGGACCATCCCACTAATATGTAGTACTAGTCCATTCTATATTCCATGATTGCATTTGATTCCCATCCCATTGTACCCTCTATTATTTCACCAAATAATGGGTGATCCCACAATAGTGGTTTACAATTTTTGGCCAAACTAGACACTGAAATTATTATTTTTAACTAAATCTTCACATTTGGGCACCTATAGCGACTAAACTGTGAGGAATTTGAAGATGATGCAAACTAGAGTCTCATCACATTTTGTCTGTAGATTCTAAAAATTCTTTTTTCAGAAAATTTGTAATCAGATTGCACTTCTTTTTCCATCTCCCACAAAAACTAGTTTTTTTTTAAAAACAACATTTTTAAGAAGTGACACATAGCATATAACACATAACCTTTTTTTCCATGAAGGATAACATTCTAATTCTTTTGAATTTATATTTGTAACTCAATATCTAGTGCTTCCACTTGGTTAAATAGTTTTTTATTGAATATTTTTTCTTTAATCAAGTTTCGAAGTCAAACCAATTACAATTCGACATAGCGTGACCGTATAACACGTAACTTTTTTGTATATATCAAAATTCAATTTTTTTTTTGTTGGATCAAAGACTTCAATATCTGGTGCACTCATATTTTTCAATTTTTTTTTTGATAATCTATTATTTTTCCACATGTGCAGAACAAAGACCTTCATTTCGATGAAGAACCTATGTTTAATAAAACTAAAAAAACAAATACATAATAAAATCAAAACATATTAAATTTATATTTGTTGGATAGCTCGTTCTGAGGACTATCTGATTCTAGAAGGGTTTTTGAAGACTTCTCCATTTTCATCCTCAACCCGAGCTCCGAAGCGTAAAAAAATAGACTTTTTTTGTGTCTCAAGAGGGGGATGAGGGGCAAGAGGGGTTCAAATGAACCCCTAAGGGTTCGAGCGAACCCCTAGAGGTTCGCTCAAACTAGGGTTTGGCCAAACCATGGTTCGAGCGAACCTATTCAAGGGAGTTCACTTGAACCCACTTTGCTATGCATTTGTTTTGTATTTTTGGCAGCCAAAATTTAAAGGGGCTCGCTTGAACACTGGTTTGACCGAACCCCTAATGCGTTCAGTCGAACTAGTAGGTTCGTACGAACCCCCAAAATCACTTATTTTTTCTTTGGGGTCATTTTTTGTGAGTTTTACTTCCTCACTTGAATTGTAAACCACTATTGTGGCTTCACCCATATGTTACATTATCCCCTCTTGGTCTTGTCTCTTTATCCCTTCTATGCTATAACACCTCCATCCAAATTTTATAGTATACACATGTGTCGTTACAAGAAATATTTCCTTCCACTCATTATTGACCAAAGTTGTCTTCTCAATTACTGCTACACACCTGAACAACCAACTTCATGTGCTATAGTAAAACCATAGACATGTCCTAATTCAACGTATATTCCATTATCCCTTTGAAAGCTACTAGTAACATAGTAATTGTCACTTCATTCATGTGAACTTCATTGTGGCATTATCACTATGTTTACAACATGTCCTCATTACCATTACTTCATCATCATATGCAATTTGAATCTCAATGAGCACTTAACTTGGGCATTTGCAAGAGTTTGGACTATCCCAGTGGACTTGGTACTTTCACCATTATATGATCTATAAGAACTATACTATAGTCTCAATTGAGTCCAACCATTTACTCTTTCATCCAAGGTCACTGCCACCAATAAGGATTGTACTGTTGCATAGACTACCATCACTTCCCAAAGTTTTCTTAACATTGTGTTTCAATTGATTTCAATTGTCATTGACCTTTACCTTATATTGAATTTTGTTATTAGTATCACCATTCTTGACTAGCTTCCTTCAAAAGTTGCTGCACTCAAGATGCATGAATTTTTTGCATTTTTATCTATGAAGTTGCTGCACTTTTACATTTTTAATTCTTGCTCATTTATGACAGTCATATTTTTGCTCTTTTCATTTTCATTTGTTGCTCATGTTTATGATAGTTATAAAGGGACTACTTGAACTTCTTTATATGTCTGTTAGATATGTTGTTTCATTTCCAGTTGTTGGCATCAGACAACCTTAATAGCAATGTTGGTGGCATGATGGACCATGGAGTTACTATAGCAATAGCCAGTTCTGGTCCTTTGAGAGAGGTATGCAACAAATTAGTCGATTTGACATTATATTTGCTCTTTTATGGTATATTATTGAAAATTTTCACGATACTTGTATGTACTTTAATTTTTATCTTGATGGTTGCTACAGGTGGTTGTCACTCCAAATCTGTAAGGAAAGCAAGATGCGAAAATTCCTTCCAAATGTCAATCTTATAGGAGAAATAATGCAAATGGTACTTTTGATTTCAAATTACAATTATAGTTCATTTAAGAAACACATACACAGGAAAAAATAGATAAATCTACACACAAAATTGAACACCAAATTTACGTGGGAAAACCCTTACGGGAGAAAAACCCACACACCAAGTAAAGTCACTTTGTATTACAGTAAATAATGTTTACATACAAAGTTCTAGACTCCACTCTCAAATGTTAATTCATAGCAACAAACATTTCCCAAACCAACCTCGTACATAGATCCTCAATACAAATTTTGTCTTTGCACACTGTTACAATGCTTGTAAGCATACAATACAAAACATTGAGCAATTGACCCTCAACCATTCACAATACAGAGTGATTCAACATATGTATTATCGTCAACCAGCCATGGACGCTTCGGTTCTAGAAAACCAATCATTTCAACTGTATCGACTTCGTGTCCGTTTAATTTCCAAATCAACCTTCAACCAACCATCAATAGTTAGCAACCAATTGTTGCTTTCCAACTTGGAAATAGTTGGGTCCACCATGACATGTGTCCAAAGCCCGCACACCCTGCGGGAGTCACTCAGGACCCACCATAAGAGGTGCAGGGCTAGCAGGCACCATTAGATTTAATCTTAATCAATCATTGATCAAGGCGACAGATGCCAACCGCTCAACAATTCTGCTCACTTCACAAAAGTCCGTCGGTATTCATCACAAAGGAGCGTGGAATAAACAAGCACCATTGGATTAGATCTTATCATGACTGTTGATCAACATCATAGTATATTATACTGCCATTGTCCCCACTATGTCCATCATTCACCATGAGTTATCGAGCTGACAAGTGTCCATTGCTGAGTCAATCTTTACGAAGTCGCTATGTTGCTCAAAATCCTAACTTCACAACCTCTATCGGAGGTTATGAATTTCTCAAAACCCACGACATATAGGAAAATACACCAAGTTTGAAGGTTGCAAGCCAACAAGTTGAGGCACATTTTCCAACAAGATCGTCAACGTGGTAATGTTGTAAATGTGCATGATGACTATTTATATGCTGTAAGTGGCTATATTTTGTTATATTTCATTCCATAATTCAATTTCTATGTATTAACATCTATACTTTTTATTCTATCAGTTGCAGCTCCTGAGGAGTCTAGAGAGGAGGTCTAGTGAGCATGTTCGAAAGACAAGAGAACCAACTGGCACTCCATCCAACCGAATTTTGAAGGCAACACATGATCTTTTTCCTTCCCCTAGAGGGAAATGAATATGTATTAGGGTCGTTTGTTGTATGCCTATGTGGCATTTTGGAACATATGTTTTGTACTATCAATATATATGTGACATTTTATGTCCATATGGCTCTTTTGTAGTAAGCCTGTATGGCTTTTTTGGATATATTGTATATAATTTTATCAGTATATATCATTGTATAGCCTTACGACTTTTTTATTAAAGAAAATTTTATTTTTCTACCGTCATTCTTGAATGATGTTATCATGCGTATTGTGTAAATTATATGCTTTTGAATATTGTAGGAATGGGCTTTGTTTACATCTAATGCTTAAATAATTATTGTCAATTGCTCAATAAGCTCCATTCATGGTGGTTTGTATCCTTTGCAATGCTTCAATTACTTGTGCTTCACTTATTCACATGTATGATTCACTTATTCGCGTGTATACTTCACGTATATTGCATGTATTCATGTGTATGCTTCATGCTTCCAATGTATAATTCATGTGTTCATGTGTATTCTTCACGATTCATGTGTATACTTCATGTATTTGCGTGTATGCTTCATGCTTCTTGAGTTCTATTGTTGTCTAGTGGCAAGGATTTTAACACCAAAAGGTTTCAAATGAACTGTAAGAGCTCCTTCCCATAAAAAAATATCATAGTAAAATGTATTGATTTTAATTCATGGTTGAGGTTGGCATCCAACAACTAATGGTTCTAATTCTAAATCTTAGCAATCATTGCATTTGCATATATAGAACAAGTGGATGTTTCAAACCTCATGGGCATATATATATATACCTCTATGAACTTGTATGAACACGCATCAAAACACATGCTAGTTGTTGATCCAACCAACAAAATTTAATTGCATCTACTAATATCACAACACTTGACATATCATTAAATGAAATCAATGCACAAGTCAATTTTAATGATATTCTGAAGATATTAGATTTGTATGAATAACAATATAAGCTTGATTTTTGAATGCATCACCCATGTGCAATTATCACATTTCTCTCATATTCATCATTTAAATAAGTTAAAAAACCTCCTTCCATTTTCTATGTGTGAAATAACATGACAAATCATTGGGAAACATGGTCCTATAACTGTGGCCACATCATTTATAACTCTAGAGCACGAAAAACCATACATCATGGATATTGAATATCTAGATCCAATGTTTCACTAGTAGGACGAGTTTTGCATCTCAACAAGGGTGCACTATTCGGTGACAACAACTACAGTTTAGACTCTTAAGGGATTCAACCGGTTGAACGTAGTTTGGAGTGATTTGGTGTGTTTAGGTGCGAAGGAGGACCATGGCTAGCATAAATGTACCCATCCGAATGGGTTTGAGCAGTTTGTTTGGTCACACGAGTTGTAGAAAAAAAGTTGCACCATTTTGCAACTTTACACTGCTTACATTTGACAAATTTTTCCCCAAAAGAAAAGTTTCCACCACGGGAAAACACCTCTAAAATAGAGAAAAATGAGAGACGCTATTATAGAGGGGCCCAATGCAATCCCATAGGCACAGATGAGAAGTTTCTAATCGTCATGGTATCTGAGTAACAGCCCGTCGAAGATTGTAGCCATTTTACACTTTGGACTCTTAAGGGATTCTGCCAGTTGGACGTAGCTCGAAGCGATTCGACATGTTTGGGTACAAAACAGGACCATGCCTAGTATAAATGTACCCATCTAGATGCGTTGGAACAATTGGTTTGGTCACATGAGTTGCAGAACAAAAGTTGCACCACTTTGCAACTTTACATTGCTTGCATTTGACAACTTTTTCCCCAAGTGAAAGGTCGCCACCATGGAAAAACGCCTCTGAGATAGAAAAAACCAAGAGAGGTTATTGTAGAGGGGCCCAATACAATCCCATAGGATTAGATGAGAAGTTTCTTAGCATTACGGTATCTGAGTAGCAACCCATCGAAGATTGCAGTCATTTTGCACTTTGGACTCTTAAGGGATTCTGTCGATTGAACGTAGCTCATAACAATTCAGCGTGTTTGGGTGTGAAATATGACCATTCCTAGCATAAATGTACCAACCCAGATGTGTTGGAATATTTTTTTTGGTCACACAAGTTGCAGAACGAAAGTTGCACCACTTTGCAACTTTACACTGCTTGCATTTGACAACTTTTTCCCCAAGTGAAAATTTGACACCACGGGAAAATGCCTCCAAGTTAGCAAAAACCGAGAGAGGTTATTGTAGAGGGGCCCAACATGATCCCATAGGCTCATAAGAGATTAGTGTGAAGCTTAATGTTGAGTTTCTGGATGCAGTGAGCAAAAGGTGAACTCTATCATTCATGCAAGTTGATCAAGTGATTGCAATGGAATCCTTTGTTGCATTGGGATTGTAGTCTCTCTGTAACAAGTCTTCTTTGTCTTCTTTGTATCTATGTGGTAGTGAGCCCTTTGGGTTGTTAGCCTTGTTGGACAGTGAGTCCTTATTTCAGGCAATGAGCCTTTTGTAATCGGTTTTGATATTCTCTATGGTGTGAGTTAATCCTCACCGTGGTTTTTCCCTCATTGGGTTTTCCACATAAATATGGTGTTATTGTGTTTATTTGTTGGAATTGAGTTTTTTCATTGGCATTTGATGATTAATCATTTAAGTAGTATTAAGTATTAGTTTCAGTGATTGAATTAAAGGTTTAATTCTGTGACAAATTGATTCATCCCCCCCTCTTAGTTGTCCTATTCAACAATGATTTTGGCTATAGATGCGTAAAAAGCAAAATCAAGAAGAGTCACAATCATTTTTTTTTCTTTGAAGACATATGGGCAAAGTGCAAAGATGAGGAAGATATTAGGAGAATGGATTTTTGTAGACTTACTATAGAACAAATCAATGATCTAGGCTTGGTAGATCTTCCAAAAGATTTTGAAGATCATGACCAGTGATATTCAAATGTTGCATATGATGATAAAGAGATAGCAAGAAATCCCTTGCCTCTTATCTAATGGTCTAGAAAAGAGAATACTTCCATCGGTAAACCCACAAAACTAGTTTACAATTCGAGTGAGGAAGGAAAAGTTGCAAAAAATGACCCTATGCCAAAATTTTCATTTTTGGGGTTCGAATGAACTATTTGGTTCAAACGAACCAAAAGAGGGTTCGCTAGAACCCAGGTTCGAGCAAACCCATTTAATTGAAGGTCCCACCATTCCCACCAAAAAACACAAAGAAAACCTTTTTTGAAAGGGGGTTTGCTTGAACCCCCTATGGTTTTCCTAAACCCCCCTTTTCCCACCTTCTCACCCTCTGGCACAAAAAAACTCCAGAATTCGAAGCTTGGTTTGAGGATGAAAATGGGGAGACTTCACATAACCAACTGGATGATGGTAGTCCTCGAACGAGCTATCCAACGAATATAATTTTAATATGTTTTGGTTTTATTATGTATTTTTTTTTTAGTTTTATTAAACATAGGTTTTTCACCGAAAATCAAGCTCTCTATTCTGCACATGTGGAGAAATAGCATATTATAAAAATAAAATAAAAATGAGTGCACCAGATATTGAAGTCCTTGATCCAACAAAAAAAATTTAAATTTTGATACATACAAAAAAAGTTACGTGTTAGACAGTCCATCTATGTCTAAATTGTAATTGGTTTGACTTCGAAACTTGATTAAGGAAAAAATATTCAATAAAACACTATGAAACCAATTGGAAGCACTAGATATTGTAGTTAGATATCTAAATTTGAAAAAAAGAGAATTTTATCCTTCATGGAAAAAAAGTTATGCATTATACGGTGAGCGTCACTCCTTAAAAATGTTGTTTACTAAAAAAAACTAGTTTTCGAAGGAGATGGAAAAAGAAGTGCAATATGATTCCAAAAAAATTGAAAAAAATATATCTAGAATCTACAGACAAAATGTCACAAATCACTAGTTTTCATCATCTTTAAATTCCTCACGATTTAGCCGCTATAGGTTCCCGAAAGTGAAGATTTAGTTAGAAAAATATTTCAGTGTCTAGTTTGGCCAAAAAATGTAAACTAGTATTGTGGGATCATCCCCATTCAACAGAGGCTTGCTCCCATTTTGCACAACACAAGTGAATGGTTGCAAAGGTGAGGATTTTAGTTGAAGCCTTTCAGGACAGAGTTTGAGGGAGAAGTATCAGAAGGTGAAGCCAACCGACAACAAGAGCTCCGAACCAAGCATAAAGCAACTGTTGCCTATGCTTCCTCACATAGAGGGACAAAAATTACATGTACATGTGGGAAGAGTATAACACAATTTGTTGAAGAGGAGAAAACTACTAAAGAAGGACAACCATCTAGAGAAGAACAAGAGGTTGAATCTGAGGAGTAGCCCGGTCCTGAAGGAGAAGAAAGAGGTGAAAGTGAAGAATCTAGAGAAGATGAACAATAAGAAGAAGATGAAGAAGAGGAAGTAGGTGGTGAGGAAGAGGAAAGACATGATGAAGAAATGTGGTTGTCTCCACAAGATAACATCATTGAAGATCCTCCTCATACATCATCACCCATCATTGCCACCACACCTCACACACCTCTTATTCCCACTTCTCCTCCACCACCTCTTCCCACTTCACCTCAACCTACAACTGGTTTGCATTCCCTTAAAGTAACAATACCCCCATCAATGCATTCAGTTCATTCCACTCCTTCCATAGGATCAATTTTGCAGAGTATTAATGTTACCTCTAATTCTCCATCATCAATTCCAAGTTTGTCTTCACCGTCATTTGAAATTTCCTCACAAGCCGAGTCTGATCGGTTCATGAATGAATCATTTCCAAATACAATGAATTTATAGACTCTTGGAGCAATGATGATCGAGAAAACACCAGTTGTGACTACAACAGTTGTTTCTACAAATGTAGTTGCTACACAAGAATTGGCAATGGGATATAAAGGTGATGTTTCCCCCCTTCCTCCATGGTTAGTTTCACAAGTACCTAAATAGAAGAAGCAAGTGGTTACTCCCAATGAATTAGATCTTGAGGCGATAGTTCTTCCAAAATTCAAGGGGAAGAAAGAGCCAAAGATTCACTCTAGGTTACATGTGGATAAATCAGGATATAAGTATGTGGATATCACAACACCCCCACAAGGTAAGAGTGAAGTTAGCATGGAGGATTATACCATGACAAGGATCAAACTTGGGAAAATCGCCAATGCAAGCGCCAAAGAAGATGCTCAAGTATCTCTAAATGCTTTGATGGAAAGGTTGGATAAGATGGAGAAAACCAAGAACATGTACAAGGAAAAGGTTGAACACTATGCATCAATGTTGAGAAAAATCATAGGGACTTTAGAGTTCACGTGCAACCAGTGGCTATGATGAGTATTGAAGAACCAGTGGTCCAAAAGGTGGAAAAATATTATTCTAAAGGAAAAATCATTTATGAGTTTGTTGATAGAATAATTGAACAAGGTTCAAAATAAATGACTGTTGCATTGGAAAAGATTGCTCATATTTCCAAGATTAATCTAGAGCTAGATAAAACAATAAGTACACTTTCTACTGAGCAAAAGAAAATGGAACAAAATCTTGAATCGTGGTTGCAATTAAAGGAGGTGAAACTGAGTAAGCTAGTGCAAGTTGGGATCATTCCCAACAAATAAAAGCATATGGAGATTAAAGAGTCTATTAATAATCACATACTTGTCATCAAGAATCTCATCAAAGATGCTCAACAAGTACAAGAAGATGTTGAAGAACATTATGTTATCTTGGTTAATAGTATTGAAGAGCTTCCTGAGAGACTTCTTGACGAAGATCATACATTCCTCCCGGTAAGCGAGATTGCCCAAGTTTTCAAGGAAGTTATCCAGAAACATGTGCAAGATGAAGCATTTTCATTGGCTTCAATGGATGCTTTCTACGACATATAGTTAACCTTGGACAATCTCAAGAAACATCTGGATAGGTGTAAGAAGATTTGTTCTGCTACAAAGAAGTCTATTACAAAGGTTCACACAATCATTGACTATACTGGTGGATCGGATGAGGCAACGATGCAAGAGATCATGTAGAGATATGAAGATTTCCAAGCCAAGAGCAAGGAACCATATATATTCTTGCATTTCCAGAGATAGATTTTTATGCTTTCTCTATGCTTTATGTAAATAGGTCTTGAGATTTTTACATGTCATTTTGCAAAATGTAATTACATATGTAAAAACAAAGATGTTCTACTTTCATGGACATCACCTTTGAATAAGTCAATAGTTAGTTAGGATTTTTCCTAGATTAGCTCTATTTTCTCATCTATAAATATGAGAGAGTTCTATTGTATTATTGACCTTTTTATCTTATGCAACAAAGTGTTGCTCATTTGTGAAGCAACTTTGAATCTTTGAGTTCTTATTGTGAAACTATTTCAAATCAATAAAGAAGGCTAAATTTCATACCAAACTTTGTGTTGGATCATTTTCAATGAATGTGAATGTTCTTATGTCATTCTCATAAGTTTATCTTATTATTGGATTGAATTGGCGGTGTTTTATAAATTAAGATTGAAAGGCTTTCAAGATAATTTGTGTACACTTTGTGTTGTGCCTTGTGCTTGGAATTATGAAATTGTGTATAATATTGGTGAATGATTTATAAGACTTTGTGCTTATAATTGTTCATGCTATTCGTGGATCTATTCGTGAAGTATATTGAAGCTTTGTGCTTCATTTACATTGCTAATTACTTTATTCTGGAATCCATCATTGAAGACTACAGAACGAATTTGTGCCTCCGTGAGCCTTTTGGCTACGTATCTTTGTCACACTGGTACTCTTAGACTATGCTTTGACAAGTTAGAAGTATTGGAATTACTGCTTAAGTTTTATTTAGAGTTGTATCGCATCAAGAAATAAAAACCATGAAGCATTGTAAACATATTCTCTGAAAAATGAGAGAATCATGAATGTCACACACCCCCATATGATTAGTGTAGTGTACATATTGTAAAGCTTAGAATAGTTTACTTTAGTTTCAATAAGTAGTAAGAAGGGCACCTTCCCTTTATGAGAGGAGAGATTTCATCTCATAATAACTGTGGCTGAAAATCAAGTTTTGTAATCTGTAAAGAGATTACAAAATTTTCACCCAACACTATACATTCGGGAATCTTCATTTTAGTTATTGAGTCTTATTTTTTATTTAGTTTGAGCATTTCAAATCATTTTAGTTTGGTTTCAGATCTGTCTTATTGTCCTAAGGACTAAGATCCAGGTCTGATTGGCTCACCATTGAGGTTGAAAGTCAATATTTACACCTTGTGATCTCTTTCCTAATGAAATCCATGGGAACAAACAGCTATTAAGATCCCTAAGGTTTTCTAAACATCCACAATCACAAAAAAATTAGGGATCCCTTTCCCTACATTTCACCAACATTGGCTGAAAACCTCAAATAAGCTTATATTGACTAGTTCATCATGATCTAGATTTTTAACTCAATCATTTTTTCCATGTGCTCTTCACTAATCTTGTATTGTTTTCTTTTACTGGGATGATTATAGTTTATATCTACTTGGAGCGACAAGCATGTGATAAAAACCTTAAAAAGATGTTGTTGTACCAATGTTAAGAACTATCTACTTTGTTATAAAACATTAATCTAATAATCAAACAAAGTTATAGCCAAATTATGGTTTGAGACTTTCAAACACCACAATAACTTGCAAGTGAGATCTCAGTTTATGCTTATAACTCAGGGTTCAATATACTTATCTTTCACTAGAGAAAATTGAATTTATGCTACTATTTATTTGGAGGAACATACAAAAAAAGAACACACTATTGTCTTCATATTTCAATATGATGTGTTTATTATTTTTAATCTAATGTTTACTTATTAGTTCCTTAAAAATTATACTCTTTTGCTGGGATAAATTTATGGTGAGCATTAGAGTCATAATATCCCCTTAAGAACATGTTCACTATAGTAGCCAACTGTTAGATTAGAATTATTATTTAATTGTTTTAATATTCTACTTTATGTATTAAGCCACCTTAGATGGCAATATGTCATTTGGTGAGTTAGTTGATCTTGTCAAATACATGTGGCGATTCTCATTTGCCACTTGGTGGAGCATTCTTGCCACCTTGAGTTGAACACTCATACAGTAACTCAAACTCATCATTCTATATGTACAATCTTTCTCATTGTAAATCTCATCTCATATTTGAACATCAATCTACTTGCAGATAGCTTTCAGCTTTGTGTGTTTTCTTTGTGTTTTATTCTCATAGGGTCGGTGCTAGCTCTCATCTAGATTGATCCTCCTATACCTACATGGTATCAAAGCTTCCTCTCGTTCGCTAGCTGGCTTGAATCTGTGAGGTTTTCACACATGCAATTTGTAATTTGGTTGTTGTTTGTGTCTATTCTAAAAAGTGTTTTCAGAGGTCGTAATTGAGATATTGATCTACTATTGAAGGAAATTTTTCTTCTATGTAGGCCATGTCTGAATATGCATGCCATGCATTGAGGAACACGACCCTATATTCCATTCGATGATCTTCTCATAAGATCTATGTATGAGCTTCTTGAGCTATTTTATTTTGCACACTCATGAGCAAGCTTTTCTAGAGGTCGTGATTCTCCAGCATAGTGTGTGCCTATGGAGTTCCTATGCATGTGAAAAAGAATGAATGGATGACATGGTAGGGTGAGTTGCATGTCTATAGTAACATGAAAAACCATCCATCTTGCATTGGCATTGGTGAAGGGCTCTTTCTATGTGCATGTGGGTGTCACTCGCAATATTGCAGGCTGAGGGTGATTCCATTGCCATACTTTCCCTATGTAGGCCATGAGGGTCATGTGAGCCTTGGTTTCATTTTCCCCACACCTGTGTGAGACATTTAGATTCGTACATGGTCATGGCGTAATGATTAGTGTGTTCTATTGAAAGGCGTGAGTTCTCTGTGAGGTCGTTGATGCTACAAGACAGAGCGGTCTGTGTATAATAGGAGGTTTATAAGGTAGCGAAGCATCTAGTTTGGTGTAGTCCATTCCATCCATGACTTGACTGTGAAGGGCGTCATTTATTACATTCCATATAAGTGTCATCTACAGTATTTGAATCACGTGAGAAATCCAGGTGATCTCACCCTCCACCACTAGTGGCCTCTTCACTCCACCATTAGTGGCCCTCTCGTGCCATTTTCCAGTGAAGACACCACCAACGCACCTCCATAGGCCCCACGAGGCCTCCATTGAGTCTCTAGCGTGCCCATTGTTCCCTCACCCTTTTGACCCAGGAAGCAATATTAATCCACCTATGGTAACACTCCCAAATGACCTTTTCAAGTTAGTGATTTGAAAAATTGATTACAATTTAAGTTTTATAATTTTTCATAATGGGGAGTCAAATTTTGATTGAATAGTTGATGGAAAGTTTTTTTTGTGATGGAGATTTTAGTATTGAGACTTTGAAAATTATGTTGTTAACACATATTTTGTCTCCTTAATCAAAAGGCAAGCTTTAAGTTTTTAAATGCAAATTAGGCAAAAATGAATTAGCTACTCAAATCACGTAATGCTTTTATGAAAGTAAATATTTTTTTGTCCATTTCTTTGGAAACAATCACACTAAATTATAAAGTGTCAATTTTTTGTTCCACTGAAATTGTTTATCCACTAAAACATATTAAGTGTCAAGGGATCAAAAGAATAATCAAGGGGTTTTGTTATTGTGTTGTGCCTTGTGCACTTTATATTTCTCTTACAATTTTCTTCCTTGACTCTAAGTTTGCAATCAAAAACTTTGATAGTGGTATAATAAAGTGTGATCAAGCCTTTGGTTTCTAAGTATTTATCTGTCTAGAGAGCTTCTATTCTATGTTGAGACCTTAAACACTCCCAACAAATATTTTTGGGAAGGTAAAAAAAATTATGAAGCCACCTCCTAAATATAAATCCAAGAGACATTTTTTCCTTATGAAATTATGATCTTATTATTTTGTGTATTATTTTCTTATTTAGAATTACATATTTCTATTATTTTTTATTTAGAAACAATGCTTACCAAAGAAGCTGCACTGCACAGAAAATTCATTCTACTTGTAATATCGAAACAATGTAAGTGGAAAAAATCAATGATTAACGTCTTTTTCATATGAACATGTAACAAATGGATGTTAAGACACACTGCGATCGATGGCGTTGTAAACAACACTTTCCCAAAAGTTAAAACAGAAAGCAGGACAAAATAACAAACCACACCACACAGTCCTATGTTCACAAACAAATTTACCCCATTACAGCGATCTTCGAGCTCCTGCATAAAATTCTTTTATAAACCCATTACTCTGTGAAGAGCATGAAACTAGGAGCTATTTCCCTGGCCAAATTTACTTGGATTTCTCTCTACACTCTCCTCTGTTGTAAAAGCAGAGACGTTCCTTCTGCGAAGAGCTTGATTGGGTCCAGCTCCATCATTTTGTAGCAGACTTCCTTGTGGAGCATTATGAAGCCTGGGAGAGTCGCAGGGCAAGTTGGTATAAAAGCCTCTTGAAGAATCAAATGAAAGAGTCCTGTACATCTGCTGCCCTCTGTTTCGAACCACGGCCCTGTAAAGAAGCGGTATCAGCCCTTCCATTGTCAGATATCACAAAATCTTGAATATAAAGCAAAACTATTGAAGCCACTCAATCCGATGCAATGGCAAGAGGCCCGGTGCACCTATAAATAGCTTTCAATGCAGGCTCTTCGCCGAAACCTCACAGAAGCCTACATTATACCTATTACCGAACACCGGTTTTTGCAATCAGGCGGCCGATTCCAGCGACCCGGTTGGTCAAAATGAGATAACGTAAAGCAGGGGCGATCATTATGGACTGGATGTCACAGTTGTGCTCTAGATAGTCAGAATGTGATTAGTCAAATAAGGATAACTCTTTGGCTATTATGAGATGTTTATCCTTTAAATAAGGACATAGATAAAGCCTTAGACAAGATGATGGTGGACTCTGCATTTAAAAAAATAAAAATTACTCCATTGTCAACAGTTGTTTCGGTGATCTTGTGAACTTCTGAATTACGTAGAGGGTGGACTTTTATTATTTTGTTTTCAGATTTACAAGAAGGGCAGTAGTGGTTAGGAAGTTGATGGCTTTGGTTTTTTTCATTTGGAGTATAAAATAAAGTAGTGTTTTTTTAAATTTTATATGCATGGTTGTTGGGAGGACAAATAATTTTATGAATTAAGTTTGTATTTTTAATTGATGAAGGGTCCCTTTAAAGTGTTAAGGGTCTTATATTTAAGAAAAAATGATGGCTCAGTTATTTGGAATCATTGGACTTCATCAATAAATTAAGAGTCACTTCACTAACATAAAAGATAATGTTTTTTTTGGTACAAAATCTTATGTTTTTTAATAATCTTGATATTTATATTTAATATTAGCATGTTGTATTAATTGATATCATAATCATATCTTAAAAATTTGCTACATTCTAAATTTTTTTCTTAGTGAACTTTTTTTGTTAATTTTTTATTTAAAGTGTTACTATACCAAAGGGTATTTACAAAAATCATTTAGAATTCTTAAAAATATTTATTTAAAATTTGTCATTTAAAACTAAAACTTAAAAGTATATTAAAATAGGTTTATTTAAACCATTCACAAAATTTGAAGTTCAATGGAATGTGTGAAAATCAAGGTAAAGTAGATTGAAGGTCAATTAATTAAAATATTCTTTCATTTAAATTTGATATTTTTAAAAGTAATGAAATAATTTTAATACGTATTTATTTCTTTCAATTATTTCAATTAAAAATTAAGTTTAATGAAATAACAAATATATAATATAATTACTTAATTAAAAGAGTTATAATATAGAATAAAAATTAGAAATATAAAAAATTAAAGGGAGGGAAACTTAAATTAGTTAGTTTCAATTGTAATGGATAGTTTTCAAAAAAAATTTATCATAGTTTTCAACTGTATTTCAAAATCACTTGAAATTAGATTAATTAAATGTAAAACGATGAAATATAAAATAGGTTTCTCAAAATATATGTAAGGTTGCATCATTCCACCTATAGTTTTGATCTTACTCTTAATGGCCTTAAGATTGTGCATCATTTTGACTTAAAATTTGTGGTTCCAACCTATGATGAATTAGGGTATTAATACATGCAACATTTATTTCATGTGACCTATCATGAAAGAGGAGACACATGTCCTACAAAGTGTCCTCAAAATATTAAAGTTAGGACTCCACAAATAGATGTGAATTTTCTAGTCAACAAAGCTCCCATTGAGGTGGAATAGAAAGACTAAAATAAACTACTTCAAGGAATCACTAGAACGTGCTACTAAAAATATATCTAACAATAATAGAGCAACAAGTGATGATAGAGATGATATTTTGGTGCACATTATCCAATTATACTACTCATCTCAAGATGTTCTGTCCACATAAGATGGAGATGTATCAACACCAAATGTATTTATTGATGCTAGAATACAAGAGTACTGAGCCTCAAAATGCTAACTCATAGGTAAGGAAGATGAACCTTCTAAATCTATATAAGGAGTCATATAAGCCAAATAATCAATGGAAGCCTCTATAGGAGGATAAGGAGCATGAAGATAATTCTTTTTATAATTGTAACATTCAAAAATTTCAGCATAAATAGATTTTGTTGGGTCCCAAAATTGCTACCCCACTTCCTAGAACACAATATCACTTTCAAGGCCAAGTTTGTCATCGTGAACGAATCCTGCTCATCCACATATTGTGGAGGGTTAAAGGTCAACTCTAGAGACTAGGTTTTCTCTTTTACACCTCAAGCTCAACTTAGACTCAAGATGATTTTTGTAGAGGTATACTTAAATAGGTATAAAATCAAACAAAATGGATAACCAAAATAACCACAAAAAACCTAATTGCATCCTTAACCCCAAATATTATCACTAGATCAAGATAGACTATTTGCATTAACCTTTATAGAGTTGATATGGCTATGTAAGCATGATCCATATAAAATAAGTTCATTTTTTGGTTCACACAAGTTATTTCCCTAGTTGTATTTGATGATCCTAAATGCAAATAAGGTAGATTTATTCATAAAATATTGAATAATGTTTTGATATTATGGTGTGAGATTGGTCAATTAGAACCAAGACCAATGCACATCTGATTGGGCTATAGAGTCATAGACATAATGAAGGAAATCAATGAAGGGAAACATAAAATAATTGATCCAAACAAACATACCATCATATTACAAGAATTATACACAAATCATACTCAGTAATCCAAAATTGAGTTGCATGAATCCATATGAATTGGAAAAATTATTATTACAATGTTTATAATATTTTAAAATTTTCACATTATCAAATTCCCAATACGATCATGTTAGCAAGTGTGATAAGAGAAAACCTTAACAAGAGTAAAGACTTACCTAAATAAATATAAACAAATTGGAGACACTTTCTACATAATACTCATAGCATTGTATCCTTCAACTACTTCACTACTTCATTGCCTTTCTAAAATTGGGTCACATGGTATGATTAAAGCCCTAGATAAACCTTGCACCTACATAGTCTCCATCTACCACCAAAAGAACCAACATCCCCTCAAAAATGAAAAAAATTACCATATACACAATTGGGTGACCAACCCTAATCAACAACATTGCAACACTACAAAACTCCATGTCCAACAAGAATTCCCACCTAAAATGAATGTCTCATATTGAATAGGAGCTTTTGGAAGTATAAAATTATCTAGGAGGATTAATGGAGAGTAGATGGAGTTAATGTAGGTAGCTAGGAGTACTCCCTTGCATCAATGGTGGGTAAGTGAGTGAGTAAACATAGCACCATGACATTTGGTAGTTAAAATAATTTAAAAAACATATACTTTATATTACTGAGTTCCTTTGAAATATTTTGTCTATGAACAATTGATGACACTTGGGGAGGATTGTAACTATGTCAATCTTAGGAGACAGTTCAAGAACTAGATTAAATTTTCAACAAATACATCTTTCTCCATTTAGTTTAAGTTCAAGGTATGCCACGAGCTCAAAACCTTGGTGAAGGTTCCTAACTTTACCAATATCTAAGAATGCTCCAATGACTTCCTCTAGAAAATTTCTATTTCTTAGAGTTTCATCATCTACCAAGAATTCTTTGAAATCCTCTTATAATATATTTTTTGGCACTTAAAAGCTTGTCACGAACTAGACACTCATCGAGAGCCTTATGTTTGTTAGGAACTTCATTGGGGTTCCATAGGTTCCTAGAACCTCTATATCCTCTAACATTTTCACTTGAATTATTTCATTTCCACTATTAGAGGTTTTCCACTCACCCATAAATAACGTGCTGAGAACTTTAGATAGTTTCAATACTACCACAAAGTTTCAATAATACTTAAAAAGTTTCTTTTCATTATTCTTCATCCATCACATGGTCCTTTCTTATGCCTATGCTTGAAGATTTTTTGGTTCTAGGAAGAACTAAGAACCATGGATCTGCACAAAAAATTGGTAGGTGTTAGGCCTAAAAAGTGTTGGAAAATTGTGTCTCAAGCATTACAGGCTGAAACCTCCATGAGTGCCAAGTCGGTGTGACAGGTTCCATGTCTGGCCGAATAGCAGTTTGCTTTATTCATTTTTGAACAGGTCGCTGTGACCCTGTCATTGCCTTGCCAAAAGGTTGCACTGTGGAGTCTATCGCTGTAGCATGATGTATTCGGTATGACCTTATAGCGCTCGGGAGATCTCTGGCCGAAAGGCCATTCAATCATATATCGGCAAGACTCTTGGTGACTGTGGTCCTCGGTGAAGCTAAAGGTTTTCGCTAAGATGTCTCAGCGAAGTGTTAGTCTCTTGCCGACAGCGTTTACATTGAGGTCCTCAGGGTAACCCATATTGACTCGGTAAGTAGTCACCGCGAAAGCTAATGTTATGCCGATAGTGTTTGTTTTGTATTCATCGGGGAGACTTGGCCGAAGGAAATGTCATCGGTAAGATGTCCTACCGATGTGGATATGTCTCAGCGACAAAGACTCAAGTGATGACTTCGGTGTAACTCTTAGCGACAGACAAAAGGCTTTTGGGATAAGTCATAGAGATCGATAAGAAGTCTTAGCGAGAGCTACATGTCTTGCTGACACTGTTTTATGTTGAACACTTCGGTGAAACGTATGGAGATCGGTATGAACTCTCGGCGATAGATGTGAGTCTTTCCGTCTGTCTCTTGAAGCTCAATATGACTTAAGTCTGCGGTATACCTTTGGTGACTCGCTATGGTCTCTTGGCGAAAGCGGTAAGTTTGGGTGACTGCTTGGTGGCTCGGTGTAACTTATGGAGCTCGATAGAGCATCCTGGCGACTACGATGACTCTTGGCGACATCGGTACGAAGTATTTGTGGCATCGGCGAGACACTATTAGTGTCTCACCGAGATGCTAGAGCATTACGATTTATGTTGACCGTGTGACTGTCATACGTGGAATCTCGTGGACGAATAGAGGAAGCCGAAAGTGAACCGTTAGCAGTTGGTTCGGTGCGATAGTTCTGTGGGAAATCTCAACAGTCAAGGAACACCATGGATATAGTTGGAAGTTGCAGATGCTTGGGGGTTGGATAGTAGTTCGATCAACAGTGAAGTGTGAAGAATTCAAACTGTATCAAGTGAAGGAATTAAAATCTGTAAAGGTTGTAACTTGGATGTCTCTGTTCGAAGAAGGTTCATGATGAATGCTACAGTATAATGACACCAGAAAGATAAGTCTGGAATTGTATGTAATTTTGATTACTGTAATACAAAATGATTTCTCTTGGTGTGGTAGGTTTTTCTCCTGTAAGGGTTTTCCCACGTATATCTGGTGTTTCATGTGTGTTTGTCTAAATACTTTGTTTCTGTAATCTGTCTCATAGTGCATCTTAACTTGACTGTAATTGAAAATTTAAAAGTACTTCTGCACTCTTTCCTAAGGTATTGACGTTAGGAGAATTGTTTTCCGCATCTAGTTTTTCCTTACAAGTGGTATCAGAGCCTAGCCAGTTGTATTATCCTTGGGGGTACATTGGGTTTTTTGTGTCAATACTGTTCAGTGGGAGTTTTGTAGAGATTTTTATTTCTATTTACAGATTAAGATGTCTAGTTCATCTGGGAAGATTGAAATAGAGAAATTCAATGGCAGTAACTTTGAATTGTGGAAACTCAAGATGGAGGATCTCTTAGTAGATCGAGACCTTTGGCTTGTTGTGTCTAGAACTAAACCTACAGGCATGAAGCAAGAAGAATGGGACCTTACAGATAGGAAAGCGAAGGGGCTGATAAGGCTCTGTTTGGCAGACTCAGTTCTTCTCAATGTGCATGAAGAGAAGTTTGCTTCTCTCTTGTGGAAGAGACTGGCGTCTATTTATCAGGGGAAATCTTTGGTGAATAAGTTGTTCCTGAGAAAGAAGCTTTACTCTTTGAGAATGTAGGAAGGAGGGTCTGTAGTTGATCATTTGAATGCATTCAACATGCTGCTCACACAATTAACATCTGTTGGTGTAAAGATTGAAGAAGAAGATCGTTGTATGCTTCTGTTATGTTCTTTTCCAGACTCATGGGATCATCTAGTGATGGCTATTAGGAGTACAACATCTAGTTTCAAAATGGAAGATATTGTTGGATCTTTGTTGTCAGAAGAAATGAGAAAAATCTTCTGAGATGGCGAAGGAGGCTCTTGTTGTAAGAGGAAGGTCAAAGGAGAAAGGCAAGAAGAAGGAAAAGAAGTCCAAATCAAAATCAGAGGGGAGATCAAAGTCTCTTGGCAAGAAGTCAAGGTGAAGTGTTGAAACTGTGGGCAACCTGGTCATGTCCGAAAGGATTGTAAAGAGGAGAAAAAGAAGAAGAAAGGATCTTCTGATAATGGTTCTTCTCATAGTGATGGTGACGCCTTCATTGCAGCCTTCGCTACTCAGGCATCAGATGATGTCTGGTTGATCGATTCTGGAGCATCGTTCCACATGACATCTCATAGAGAATGGTTCACAAAGTATGAAGAATACGATGGTAGAAAGGTGTACTTGGCGAGTGATTCAACCTTGGAAATTTTTGGTTGTGGAAGAGTCAGAATCCAATTCCCTAATGGCAGAATAAAGGGGATCAATAATGTTATGCACATACCAGGTCTAGCTCGAAATCTATTGTCTGTAAGTATGCTAAATGATATCGGAGTACAAGTCTTGTTCTCGGGAAGTGGCTGCAAGATGACTAGAGCTTCAATGGTGCTGGCTAGAGGTGCTCGAATTGGTACCCTGTACAAGCTGGATGCACAAGCTGTTCATTGTAACAGTGTCTCTTCGAAGTCACTAAAAGCTGCTCATTGAGGTAAAGAGGGAAATATCCCTAATTATGTAAACTCTACGGAAGTAAGAATTCCTGCAGAGAAGACTATGCTTTGGCATCATAGGTTAGGCCACATAGGAGAAAAAGGTTTAAAAAACCTTGAAGAACAAAAACCTGGTTGAGGGGCTTGAAGATTGTAATCTGGAATTTGAATTCTATGAACACTGTATATATGGAAAGCAGCATCGTGTTTCATTTTATGACAGTCCTCATAAATCTTCTGGTTTGTTAGACTATATTCATTCAGATGTGTTTGGTCCAGTAGATGTTCCTTCTTTGTCTAAATCAAGATACTATGTGTCGTTCATTGATGATTATTCAAGAAGAGCATTTATATATTTTTTGAAAAGTAAATCAGAAGTGTTCAGTCGATTTAAGGAGTTTAAAAATCTTGTTGAAAATCAGACTGGTAAAACAATAAAATGCTTAAGGACTGATAATGGTGGTGAATTCTATTTTGATGAATTTGAAAGATACTGTAAAGACCATGGAATCAAAAGACACAAGACTACACCTTACACTCCACAGTAGAATGGAGTTGCAGAAAGGTTCAATAGGACAGTGATGGAGAGAGCACAAAGTATGCTTAGTAGTGCTGGTTTGGAGGAGAAGTTCTAGGCTGAAGCTACTGCTACTGCATGTTACTTAGTTAATCGGTCTCCAAACTTTGTTCTTGTTGATAAGACACCTTTGGAAGCGTGGTCTGGTAAGAAGCCCTCTCTTAGACATATTAGAGTCTTTGGCTGTGAGGCATATGCACATGTGCCAGATGTAAAAAGATCTAAGTTGGAGAACAAGGTTGTTAAGTGTATTTTTATTGGCTATAGTGCTAACATTAAAGGATACAAGCTTTGGAATCCTGTTACAGAGAAGGTTGTATAGAACAGAAGTGTAATATTTTGTGAGCTAAAACCTTCCACCTTGGATATGCAGTCAGAGACAAAGTCAGAAAATAGTAAGGATTTAGCAGCAATTCCTCCTACACCAGAGAAAGAGGAATTGAAGATTCAAAACGTACCTGAAACTGAGGAGAGCTCAAGCAGTTTTGAAAGCTCTGAAGAAGATGAACCTCAGCCTCAACCAGTGAGGAGGTCAACCTGAGAAAGGAAACAACCAGATAGGTATGGGTTCTCTTTGATTGATTCTACTTGTGCCTATGCCTTGATTTCTAGCACTGATGAGCCTAAGACTGTAAAGGAGGCAATTAAAATGTCTGATTCAGATTCTTGGTTGGAAGCCATGAAGGAAGAAATGGTGTCATTAGATAAAAATGAAACTTGGAGTTTGGTGCCCTTTCCTAAAGGCAGAAAACTTGTGGGCTGTAAATGGGTATTTAAGAAAAAGATTGGTATGGATGGCAGTGTAGAAAAATACAAAGCACGATTGGTTGCAAAGGGTTATTCCCAGGTAGAGGGAATTGACTATGGGGAAATATTTTCTCCTGTAGCAAAGTTGACGTCCATTAGATTTCTATTGTCACTTGCAGCAGCTTATGACTTAGAGGTTGAACAGATGGATGTGAAGACAACATTTCTTCATGGTGATCTCGAAGAAGAAATCTATATGTCCTAGCCTGAGCACTTTGTTGAGAAAGGTAAAGAAAAACTGGTATGCAAATTAAAGAACTCTCTGTATGGGTTAAAGCAGTCACCTAGAATGTGGTACCAAAATTTTGATACCCATGTATTATCTTTAGGCTTTGTGAGATCAAAATCTGATCACTGTGTATACTATAAAGCTGAAAGTGATCAAGTGCTTGTTATTTCTCTTTATGTTGATGATATGTTGTTCATTGGAAATAGCAAGCTAATGATCTCTGATCTTAAGTCTCAGTTGTCTGCTAAGTTCAAAATGAAGGATCTTGGTGTAGCAAGGTATATTCTGGGGATGGAGATAACCAGGGATAGGAAGAATAGAAAGCTTTGGCTCAATCAGAGTAAGTATATAAAGACTGTTCTAAAGAGATTTTGTATGAATGATTGCAAGCAGTTAGTTGTTCCAGTCATGCAGGGAATGAAGCTATCTGTTGAGGATTGTCCAAAATATCCTACTAAGATGGAGGACATGACCAGTGTACCCTATGCTAGTGCAGTAGGCAGTCTTATGTATGTAATGGTCTATACAAGGCCAGACATTGCCCAAGCAGTGGGAGTACTTAGTCGATTTATGGCTAATCCAGGAAGAATACATTGGGATGCTGTGAAGAGGGTGTTTAGGTATTTGAAGGGAACTTTAGATTTTGCTTTGTGTTACCATGGGAATTTGGTTGAATCACAGAGGACTCTCAGCATTCATGGTTATGTAGACTCTGATTGGGTAGGGGACATTGACAACAGGAGATCCACTAGTGGATACATTTTCATGTTGAACGGTGGTGCAGTGAGTTAGATGAGCAAGCGGCAGGCTGTAGTCGCTTTCTCCACTATAGAAACTGAATACATGTAAGCTACCCATGCTTGTAAAGAAGCTGTATGGTTGAAACGTTTGTGTTCTAACATTGGTTTTGATGTAGGGGAAATAACAATCTTATGTGACAGTCAGAGTGCCATTTGTCTGGCAAAGAATCCAACTTTCCGTGCCAGGACGAAACATATTGATGTACAGTACCACTTTGTACGAGATATGGTTGAGGATGGAAATGTCATTTTGGAAAAAGTTGATACTCTGGAGAATGTTGCAGATGCATTGATGAAGCCAGTGAGCACAAACAAGTTCAGGTGGTGTGCCAGTTCAATGGGCCTTAGTGCCCATGATTTTTAGTAAGTATTATTTATGCTCTGGAGGTGCCTGTATGATCTTCGTCAAGTGGGAGATTGTTGGAAATATGTGTCTCAAGCATTACAGGCTGAAACCTCCATGAGTGCCAAGTCGGTGTGACAGGTTCCATGTCTGGCCGACTAGCAGTTTGCTTTATTCATTTCTGAACAGGTCGCTGTGACCCTGTCATTGTCTTACCAAAAGGTTGCATTGTGGAGTCTATCACTGTAGCATGATGTATTCGGTATGACCTTATAGCGCTCAGGAGACCTCTGGCCGAAAGGCCATTCAATTGTATATCAGCGAGACTCTTGGCGATTGTGGTCCTCGGTGAAGCTAAAGGTTTTCGCTAAGATGTCTCAACGAAGTGTTAGTCTCTTGCCGACAACGTTTACGTTGAGGTCCTCGGGGTAACCCATATTGACTCGGTAAGTAGTCACCGCAAAAGAAAATGTTATGCCGACAGTGTTTGTTTTGTATTCATCGGGGAGACTTGGCCGAAGGAAATGTCATCGGTAAGATGTCCTACCGATGTGGATATGTCTTAGCGACAAAGACTCAAGTGATGACTTCAGTGTAACTCTTAGCGATAGACAAAAGGCTTTTGGGATAAGTCATAGAGATCGATAAGAAGTCTTAGCGAGAGCTACATGTCTTGCCGACACTGTTTTATGTTGAACACTTTGGTGAAACGTATGGAGATCGGTATGAACTCTCGGCGATAGATGTGAGTCTTGTCGACTGTCTCTTGAAGCTTGATATGACTTAAGTCTACGGTATACCTTTGGTGACTCGCTATGGTCTCTTGGCGAAAGCGGTAAGTCTGGGCGACTGCTTGGTGGCTCGGTGTAACTTATGGAGCTCGATAGAGCATCTTGGCGACTACGATGACTCTTGGTGACATCGGTACGAAGTATTTGTGGCATCGGCGAGACACTGTTAGTGTCTCATCGAGATACCAGAGCATTATGATTTATGTTGACCGTCTGACTGTCATACGTGGAATCTCGTGGATGAATAGAGGAAGCCGAAAGTGAACCATTAGCAGTTGGTTCAGTGCGACAGTTCTGTGGGAAATCTCAACAGTCAGGGAACACCATGGATATAGTTGGAAGTTGCAGATGCTTGGGGGTTGGATAGTAGTTCGATCAGCAGTGAAGTGTGAAGAATTCAAACTGTATCAGTGAAGGAATTAAAATCTGTAAAGGTTGTAACTTGGATGTCTCTGTTCGAAGAAGGTTCATGATGAATGCTACAGTATAATGACACCAGAAAGATAAGTCTGGAATTGTATGTAATTTTGATTACTGTAATACAAAGTGATTTCTCTTGGTGTGGTGGGTTTTTCTCCCGTAAGGGTTTTCCCACGTATATCTGGTGTTTCATGTGTGTTTGTCTAAATACTCTATTTCTATAATCTGTCTCATAGTGCATCTTAACTTGACTGTAATTGAAAATTTAAAAGTACTTCTACACTCTTTCCTGAGGTATTGACGTTAGGAGAATTGTTTTCCTCATCTAGTTTTTCCTTACAAAAAGTACTGGGAAACAAGAGTTCCAATAGAACATAAGAAGGGACTAGGAATCAAGATAGAACAAGAACATGGAACCTAATGTTTTGATTTCCAATAAGAGTCTATAAAACTAAAAAGAAAGAATAACATAGTTGCAGGAAGTACTAAAATTATTTATAAAATGTATGTACTTATAATATACACCACCATGTTGTATCCCACTATACAAACATTGAAGTTGCTTACCATTTAGCTTCAATGAAAATAATGATTAGCATTATATATCAAAGTTGTTTAAGATTTTTATTAAAAGTAAGGATTTAAAAAATATGGCAGTGGATAGATATAGTTCTAAATATGATATAAATATAAATATTAAAGATGATGTGCTGTCGTAAATTATCACCTTCAAAAATTGCACACTATGTTTTGTTCCCCCTAAATTATTGAGCCTAATTGGGTCCCTAATTTCCTAAATTATGCATTCTATAGCCCATTTGTACCACTTTATGATAAATTACAAGCATTGAACAAATGCATACAATTATTATTTTTCCCCCAACACTTTATGTCCTTGAAAATAGGGCTAGGACCCATTTACCTTAGGGCGTATAGATCCCCCTATTTTATCGGGGTCCAATTTTGGATATTTTCGTGTCAGCATTTTAACGTTCAAAGTTCAAGTTACAAATGTCAGCTATCAAGATTTAATTTTCAAGAAATTAGAGAAATACTTATAAATACCTAGTTATTGCATCATTTGAAATCCATCTAGCATTAGGTGAAATTATATTGGAAAAATTATGATCAAGAGCACTATCAAGAAAGTAAAGAGTAGCATAATTTAAGAGCTTTATTACAGCAATTCAAGATCCTAACATAATGTCAAATCATATGTGTGTTCATGTTATCATTGTTTTGTGAAGGTTAACACTTATGTAGGTCTCCAATCAATTCAAGAAAATCAAGCAATCAAGATCCAAGACCTTGAGGTGATGCGTATGAATTCAGTCCTTCAAGGAAGCCATTAAAGGGTGGTGAGTTGTAGGACCTTGTGATTTCATCATTTTTTCATATCCATTATCATTTTATCATTGACATTTCCATTGTGGAAGTGGAAACACTAACATCAGGTTTGACTAAGGCAAGCCCCTAAATGCACATCTCTTCTCTTTGTGAATGTGCAGATCTCAAGTTTAAAGAGGATTGAAGGAATCTTGAAGACAACTTGTTCATTGTTGCATTTGATGCTCTACATCTTTTTAGCTCATGAAAAATCACCTATAGAATTATCCAACAGTGTTTTGACAACTCTACAACTAGGATTAAGCAGCTTGGATTTGTCATCAAAGGACCTCAAAAATAGAGAAAAAATAGAATACAAGGACCCATACATCTTAGGGCGACGATCAAAACCAACTTTTATGGGTAGGTACACAACCTTCTACACTTCCCAAATTTGTATGCAAGTTGTTGTTTCAGTATGTTAATCATCAAGATATTTTAATTTTTATATTAAAAGGTACATGATTGAATTAGGTTAACTATATAAAATCAATTTCAATCCATTTCTAAGGCTCAAAAGGATCAGATTAAGGTCTGATTGACTCACCTTTATGGCTGAAAGTCAATCTAAACATCTTTTTGATTTGTATCCTAATGTACCTTTGAAAAAGGAGAAAAAGAAATCCTAGGTTTTATGCACTAAACTTAGGGTTCCATTTATCCTATGTTACATTTTGGTGAAACCAACCTATTAACATTACATACCTTTTGATATTCATCCGAGATCTAGGTTTTTCTTTGTATTATTTTTCATTTCTCATCTAGGGTTTCATTTTTGCATCATAAAAACATAAAAATTCAAAATATTTGCATCTCTTATTGCATCATAGGTTGCATTAGGGTTTATTTTATCCATTTAGGTTAGTGCTACATTTAAAATTGTATTCAAAATTGCTCTTTGTTGTTGCATACTTGCATTTGACTCATATTGTCTTAATTTGTGAAAATTCTAGACACATATTCACTTGAAAACCTATTTGCACACATAAGTAGAACCTTTAGACAGTATAATTAACATTCAAATGTTGAATTTTTGAACCCCTATCAAGGACTCAAACACCCTTGGGAACCTCTATCCTTGTACACTTACATTAAAACAAAATTTTTTACACATCTTTGTCTCTATTTCTTCATCTTGTTTATGCTTACAGATCTCTGATTTAGAAATCTTAATTGCATGTAGTTTTAGGCATCTTTCATATAAGTTCAAAAATTAAAAAATATTGCCTTATTTGGTTTCAAAATTGCATCAAAATAATCATTTTTAGATGTTGGCATCTTATAATCAGTCAATTATTGCATCCTAGCTCTAAAATTTGTATTCAAAATTGTCAAAACATCTTCCACATTGTTGCACACTTGCATTTTACATCACATTAGCATAAATTCAACAAAATCTAGAAAAATATTCAATATTAAACCTATTTGCAAGCAGACCCAAAATCCTTCAATAGTGCTTTACATAGTCAAACTTTGAAGTTTCAAAAACCCTATTGGGTGCCTCTTTCCTACTATTTTTGGCTTAAATATCTGTGAAAAAGCTCTCTTAGTGTCCTCTGTCTATATTTGATGTCTGCTTTTCAATTTTGTTTATAGAATTGTTTGATTTTGATCATTTGATCCATAAGGAAAGTAGCAACATGTTTGTTTTTCAATGGTGTGGTTTTCATAGGGTACCAAATGGATTATATGATTGTAATCTCCCTATTTATGAGAACAATATAGGGAATTGCAATTAATTTATTGACAAGTATGTTAGTCATTCTCCCAATATCTCTCCCAATTATGAGAGTAACTTGGTGCAAGAGAATGAAATCATTAACACATTTTTTAATATAACTTTTCCTAATCTTCATTCATCTCCCAACATCTCTCCCACTTGTGAGAATGTTTTTTGTTCAAGAGGATGCAATCATGGACAACCATGAAAATCATAGTTGTTCTTATCCAGGTGATACCTCGCCTACATGTGAAGAAGGTATCTTGATGTTAGAAGACCCAATCATTGAGCATCATTAGAATCTTGTTTGTTCCTCTCCCAAAACCTCTCCTACTTAGGAAGATATTATGGCACAAAAGGATGAAATCATTCATCATGCATTTCTTTCAAAAGATAGTAAGAGGGATTACATAGATGAAGATGCTAAGGTCACCTTAGAAGCCCCCTCGATAGAAGATCATCAACAAGAAGTTAAATCCATTGAGGTTATGAATGCATAATTGACTATTAGATCTCCTTTGATTATTGGACCTCCTAAAATTCCTCTAATTATTGGACCTCCTAAGTCACCTCTCATTATTGGACCTCCCAAACCTCATGACCATATCCTAAACTTTGCAAAGCAACTTACTAGTAATCATGTGTTGCAACAACCAAGTTATCATATTGTAGCTCACACATATAACACTAGAAACAATAAGAAACAAACAAAAAATTCAACATCCATCCCATTGCCTCAACCATATCTCCCATCCACACCTAATATTTTGTGCTTAGTAGTAAAGAATTTGATCTTTCTGAGAAAAATTGTAACACTCATGCTAAGATATCCTTGTGGGATTTGATTCAAACATCGCCTCTTTTATCATGGTATGATTCAAAATGCTTTGCAAAAATTTGTGATCCCTCCTAGTATGTAACCAAACAATGTAGCAGCCTTAATTGAGTGCATGAATTCAATTAATTTCAATATCAAGTCTTTCATTGAAATAAATTACCCCCTTTGGAAATGCAAAAAAAAAAATGCTTTGATGATAATGGTTATAATTAACAGGGTTGGGATTATATGTACTCTTATTGACAATATTTTTGGGCTTAATGTTTGTAGTGTTCATGTTTTGGATAAAATTAGAGCAGATAAATATTTAGTTCAAGCTATTGATTTTTCAATCAAAGGTTTTGATAACATGGGAAGACAACTGTTGGGTGTGATAATGTTACTTTTTAAAGTTGGCAAGGTTGTGTTGCAAACTCCCATCCATGTCATGCCTCATGATCTTTCTTATAATATTCTCTTGGGTAGACCATGGATTCATGAGATGGAGTGCCTTAAATGCTTCATCATTCAATGAAATACATATACAACAATAGGATTTACATTGTAAAAGTTGATCCTAAATCTGAAAAAATTATTTACAAACTGAAATAAGAATATAGAGTCCTTTTAGAACATTGACACCAACTACAAAAGTGGAACCTTTACAATTTGAGAACAAAGATGAGTGTCTTTCATCAGTGATAAAATTGTTAGATGATGAGTGGGGATCACTATATTTCACACCTACATTCATGGGGGAGTACAAGATTGTACAATAACAATCAAAGAAAGATAAAGTAGTAATGATATCAACACAATCTATTACCAAGTCATCAAAAGAATTTGAAATCTACAACCTCTAGAAAATAGGAAAACACAAATTACACATCCACATATGATGAAAGTGATTATGAAACACCACCTTCTTTGAAATAAATGTAATCCGTTTATGGAAGAGGTTATGACCTTTTGAAACAACTTGGCTATAATGGAAGTAGATGTGGTATAAAAGAACAAGGTATTTGTGTCCTTATAGAGCCTAACACACAAGAAAGAACAAGAGGTCTTGTCTATTAAACTTCAAAGATAACAAAAACATCAAAAATTCCTTCACTTAATCATGACAAGTAGTATTAGTTATTGCTCCTTGCCATGTAGTAGTTGTAGTATCACACAATAATCACTACTATGCATAGGGGTATAAACTAGGCTTTATGAAATCATATTTCATTTTGCAAGGAGCAGTATATCATAGTCCATTTTGGCTCACCTTTGTCCTTATGTACTCAGGGGCCAAGGGGTTAGGTAGCCTTGTGTTAGGTGCATTCCTTCTAGAAAGGGATCCATTTGTCTCCTTAAAATATTAGCATAGCAAGTACACTAGCATTTAAGGGGGGAAATATAGTCCCCCGTTTATTATTTGTATGTGAAATGGTCCCTTCTTAGTGATGATAGCATACATCTCCTAGGAAGTGTGACCTTGTCAACCAAAGTGTGGTATTCTTGATCTACGTGAGTGTCTCTTTGGTGGTAATATTGGGCTTGATATCCTCTAAGAGTGTGACTTTCTTGGTGCATGGTGTTCCCCTTGGTGGTAATACTATGGCTATTAATCCCCAAGGTGTGAGTTTCTATTCCATGACTTGTCCTCTCTTAGTGGTGATGTCATGTGTGATATTCCCTAAGGTGTGACCTTTCATGTATTGAGCAAAGCCCCTTTGTTTTTTTTGTATATCATATTTTGTGGTGGTGTTGTTATAACACCCTTTGAGTTTTTGGCCTTATCTTGTCATTTTTTATGTGCCTCCTTACATGAGATTATGCACCCCTTGAGGTGAGTTTTGTTTTCCCCTGTGGCGTTAAACTTTATGCACCACTTGAGATGAGTTTTGTTTGTCCCCCATGATGTTAAACTTTATGCACCCCTTGACTTGAGTTTTTTTGGTCCCCGATGATGTTAAACTTTGTGCACCCCCTGAGGTGAGTTTTGTTCATCACCCATGATGTTAAAATTTGTGCACCCCCTAAGGTGATTTTTATGCGCTCCTTGAAGAGATATTTTGCAAGATAGTTCATGGATTTAACAAAATGGAGCTTGTTGGCTCATGAACTTGAGCACCCCTTTTTAACATCATGGCCACCTAGCATAACATACCTTGCTTTCTAGTGGAGCCATGTATTTCATTAGTGATATGACATAAAACAACTTGCTATTCCTTATGGGATCATTTATTTGTTTGATGGATGACATTTTGAGACAATTTAAGATTGAGGTCTCTTTGCCTTACCGACTTAAATATTTTATTACTTTAACATTGTGTTTTGTTGTGTGCTTTTTTATGTGTCCTCTTCATGTTTGTATTGTGTTTACATCATGTTATTTTCATGTCATCTCCATTTATGTGTTATGTTATGTCATGTTTTTTCATAGTGTATGCTTTACTTTTTATAACATGCATGTTTGTATATATTGTATTACTGCATTTCATACATGTGTGTGTGTTCCTTTGTGCTTATGTTGGTTTTCCATGGGATCTTGGATCTCGGGGGCTTGCGCATTCCCCCTAGATCCCTAGTCATCCTATCTCTTCGAAATTTGGACAATTGGACCCCTCTTGACATAGATTTTCTACTTTAGTGTGAGTCTGAGTGTAAGTTCATACTCTCACTAAAGTGGGGACTAAATGTTATCTCTTATAGGCATTTCTCTAATTTCCCAAAACTTAGATTCTGAAAGCCGACATCTAAAATTTGAAATTTAAATGTTAAAATGCCACCAATAACTCACCAAAATTTGGGTCCTCACTAAGAAGGGGGACCCATACACCCATGGGCATATGGGTCCTGGCCCAAATTTCCAGGACACTTGATTGGGATCAAAGCAACAATCGGTTGCATTTATTCAATGCTCGCAACTTTTTTGGAAAACAATAAAAATAAGCCTTAGAATGCATAATTTAGGGAATTAGGGTCTATTAAGAGGTGTTAAAAATGCATACATGCAAGGGTCACTAAATAGGTCCAAACTAAGTGTGAAATTATACTATCACCTACAAGGGAGTACAATTTTGTACGCTACATTTAGCCCCCACTATAATGGCCATATGATAATATGTGCATATGTAAGCTAAAGTACTAAAAAAATATTCTACATAAAAAGGATACTAATATGGATATTATGGTTCATTTATGAATGGGAGAATGAAGCCCTTAGTGTAGTCATCTGCAAAACCACAACGTTAGGAACCACATCCTGCAAAACTAATTTGTTAGCTATTCAAAAAATATCTTATAAACATATTAACTTTTACAAAGAACCAAATATGAGGGTAGATGTATGCCCCATGATTTTGATTGCTTTATCCATAGGTGTAATTAGGGTAGCAATCTAACCACATTGAATTTTTAGCTTTTTTGAAGGAAATGTTTATGATAAGGTTATGAAACCATAGCACCATCTATCAATAAAAATTGAATATGATTGAGGAAAGAACAATGAATCTAATACAAAAAATTACATTAAAATTTGAGTTCAATAGCCTCCATTATGGTGATTTGAATGAAATTTGCTATGAAAAAAATTTACTATATGTTAGTGCGCAATCATATTTTTGACCATCATTTTCACATTTACTATTTCAAGATTTTGAGAGAGATACCTTCTTGCAGGGTAGAGGAGATATCGAGTTGATGATCATACGAGCCCTTAAGACAAGTTGTCCTATGAGCAGAGGTTGTGGAAGACGTCATCACACCTACGGTGAGTTGCTTGTACCTTCTCCCTATTATTTACCTTAATATTTTATACTATTTTAAAGCATTTTTTAAAATTTATGGCACTTATGTCCAAACTGGGCAACTATGTCCACTTTGGGCGACCTTGTCGCAAAATGGTGACCCTGTTCAATAATTGTGACCCTATTCCAAACCCCTTGTCTCAGAATAGTGATAGTGTCTTGAGTCAGGACTTTTTATTTTAACTGTTTGGTTTCTTATTTTTCCTTGTTACTAATGATTTCCTTTGGCTTCCACAAATCCCACCATGCTCTTGACAATGTTTTGGAGGGAAATTATTTTCCCTTCTTTGGGAGCAGTTCATATGGCTTACTCAAGAGGAGGAGCAGATTCTTCACACTACTAAATTATACTAGATATACCTCATGCCACCCATGAGGTAAATGATGCTATGATTATGGCCTTGGTTGAGTGGTGGAATGTGGATACATCTACATTTCATCTCCCAACAGGGGAGATGATAATTACTCTTGAGGATTTCCATCACATATTTAGATTACCTATCTGAGGCGAGACCGTTCATTACGATGAGTTTCATATGTCTCAACAAATGAGGCATGATATATTGAGTATTGTATAGGTCATCACATATAGCCCACTAACTTTAGAGCTCACATCGAGCTCAAGTGGCTTCTTCATGCTAATTTTACATTGAATCACCAGATCATGTACATCACCATCACCTTAGCTCTAGCACCTGATTATTGGAATATATTTATTTCTTTTTTATTTAGTCACACATTTCATTTAAAAAGAATATAAGTATAATTTATTGTTTATAAATTTGTTTTAGATGAAATAATAATATTGTTTCAAAACAAAATGCAAGTCAAGTAACATACATAATTAGTTGTGGACTCATTATACTATCACTTCAAATTGATCTATTAATTGTTAACATATCTCATAATTTGAAAATCTTAAATTTGTTGGGATTAAGGTTTCTCAACCCCTAGAGTCCTAATATTGATTTAATTTGATGTATTAATTGTATTTATTTGTATTATTTAAATGCCTATGTGTCATGTCATAAATTGGGACCCACTGGTTAGGTGGCATCCCCGTTGGAGGTGATTGGATGACACATAATCATCCCAAGTGGACATGTAGGTGTCCCACTTTGGAATCTTTGACCTATGACAGATTCTATGACATGTCATAAGGCATCTTCATGCATGGAGAGAGTTGGCGCCCAAGTTGGGTTATGAAAGGATGTAAGAGAATCAACTATTTTATTCAGTTATGACATATTCTCTTATGGATTCTATGACAACTCATATGTAATATTTATGACATATTCTATGACAGTTGAAAGGACTTTTTCATAAGCAATTATGAGCACATATTGGGTGCCCAAGCTAGGAGAGAGAATATTTGCATGTATGACAATTGTAAGAAGTGTAAGGGAATCGAGTACAAGTGTCAAAATGCACTATGGTGTGGAATATTGTGCCATGTGTATTTGGATGCCCATCCCCTTCTAGAAACATCTCTTGGCTTGTATTCTCTATAAAAAGTATGTCTTGCATTGTAGAATGCATATTTTGTTTCTAGGTAATGAAATGTTGCCAGGTTAACTCCAGAACATGTGTTTGTTTCAAGACACTTGTGTAGAAGCTTTGTACTTGGGCTATGTTGTAACTCCTATTTGAAGTAATATAGAAGTACTATGCTTTTGAAGGGTGGGGTTTTTTACTTGAAAGGGTTTTTCCCCACGTATATCTGGGGTATATTGTATTTGTGTACTTGCTACTCTATTTCCATTATTCTCTATGTGCTTATCTTATTGTAATAGTTTAAAGGTGTTAATTTTTTTTTTTGTAACTCTCCCCTACTTAGATTAGTGCTAGAAGTTGTTTCCACTCACTTGGCTTCCTTTTAGTTGGTATCAAAGCCTAGCCAGCCTTGGTTCCTTTGTTGGGTAGAAGGGTTTTTGAAGCTGATCTTTGTTTTAGTGGGAGTTTTGTAGAAGTGTGTGTTTCGTTACTTTGTTGTAGGAAAGAGATGGTAGGAACATTGAGGAGGATTGAGATGGGGAAGTTTAACAATGGTAATTTTGAGTTGTGGAAGCTCAAAATGGAAGACATTCTTGTAGACCATGATCTATCACTTGCAGTTTCTAGAACCATGCCATCAGGCATGAAACAAGAGGATTGGGATCTCATGGATAGGAAATCCAAGGGTCTTATTAGACTTTGTTTTGCTAATTTTGTCCTCCTAAATTTCCATGAAGAGAAAATTTTTGCTTCTTTATGGAAGAAGCTTGGTGATGTCTATTAGGCTAAATCCCTGGTAAACAAGCTTTTCGTGAGAAAGAAGATGTATTCTCTAAAAATGGAAGATGGAGGATCCATTACAGATCACCTAAACTCTTTTAACATGTTGATTGCACAACTGGGTTCCGTTGGATACAATATTAATGAACAAGACCATTACATGCTCCTTTTGTGTTCATTTCTAGAGTCTTGGGATCACCTAGTAATGGCTATTGGAAGCACTACTTCCACCTTCAAGATGGATGCCTCAATTGTTGCCTCATTATTATCCGAAGATATGTGAAGGAAGTCTTCTAAGATGGCTAAGGAGGCCCTTGAAGCTCATGGAAAACCAAAGGAGAGAGGAAAAAAGAAAGATAAGAAATCTAAGTCAAAGTCTCTGGGGAGATCTAAATCTCCTGGTAAGAAGTGCATGGAAAAATGTTGGAACTATAACGAAATTGGTCACATTCAGAAAGATTGCAAGATGGAGAAGAAGAAGAAAAATAAGTTTTATTTGATTATAAATCCAACAAATCATCCCAAGATGATGGAGAAACATTTATTGCAGCCTTGGCAACCCATGCATTGGATGATGTGTGGTTGATAGATTCAAGTGAATCCTTTCACATGACTTCTCATAGAGATTATTTCTTGAAGTATGAGGAGTTCAATGGTGGAGAGGTGTACATAGGTGATGACTCTCACCTAAAGATTGGTGGTCGTGGAAGATTCAAAATCATATTTCCTGATGGACGAGTGAAGGGGATTGATGGTGTCTTACATATTATGAGTTTGGCATGAAACTTGCTTTCTATAAGTAAACTGAATGATTTGGGAGTGCAAGTTGTTTTCTATGACAGAGGATGCAAGATGACTAGAGGAGCTATGGTGTTGGCTAAGGGAGTTCGTATTGGCACTCTGTTTCAACTTTATGCATGCACTGTACAATGCAATAGTTCTTCTAATGTACCGAAGAAGAGATCTTTGGATTCTTCATCCTCACCATCAAATTGTGTAGAGAAGAAGCATGTTGCAACTACATCTGATGATCATGCATTTTGGGTACCTAAGGGTGCTCATTCCATGGAAATGAAGCTTCTTGTAGAGAATACAATGTTATGCCACCAACGACTTGGTCACATTGGTGAGAAGGGTCTTAGAAACCTAAAAAATAAGAGCCTTGTTGAAGGCCTTGATGATTGTAATCTCGAGTTCAAATTTTTCGAACATTGTGTATATGGAAAACAACACCGTGTTTCTTTTTACTCTAGTTCTCATAAGTTTTCTAGCATTTTGGACTATGTTCATTCAAATGTTTTTGGTCCTGTAAATGTTCCTTCGTTATCAAAATATGTATATTTTGTTTCTTTTATAGATGATTACAGTAGAAGGACATTTGTTTATTTCCTCAAAAGTAAAGTTGAAGTCTTTATTTGGTTTAAGGAGTTTAAGGCCTTGGTAGAAAATCAGACTAGCAAAAAGATTAAGTGTTTGAGGATTGATAATGGTGGTGAGTTCTTTTTCGTAGAGTTTAACAAGTTCTATAAAGAGCATAGGATTGAGAGACATAATAAAACTCCCTATACTTCATATAAAAATGGAGTTGCTGAGAGGATGAATAGAACGTTGATGGAGAGGGCTAGGAATATGTTGAGTGGTGCTAGCCTTGAGTAGAAGTTTTGGCTTGAAGTGGTAGCCATTGTATTTTATTTGATTAATAAATCTCCTACATCAACGCTTGTTGGAAAGACACCCATGGAGGTTTGGTTTAGTAAAAATCCTTCAATGAGACATCTCAGAGTATTTGGTTGTGAAGCTTATGCTTATGTTCTGATTGAGAAGAGGTCAAAGTTGGAGAAAAATGATGTTAGGTGTATCTTTATCAACTATGGTGTCAATGTGATTTAGGGTACAAGCTTTGGGATCTAGAAGCTTAAAAGGTTCTCTATAGGAGAAGTGTGATAATCAGAGAGATGAAACCTTCCACTCTTGAGCTACAACTAGAGAAAGAAGAGAAACAAAAGGAGGTAGTTCAAATTCCACCTACTTTGAAGAAAGAAGAACTACACACTCTTGATGGACCTAACGATGAGGAGAGCTCAAGAAGCTATGAAAATTTTGAAGAAGAAGAAGAACCTCTACCTTAGCCTATGAGGAGGTCTACACGAGTTAGGTGACAACCAAAAAGGTTTGGTTATTCATTATTGGATTCTAGTTGCATCTTTTCCTTGATTACTAACATTGATGAGCCTAGAGTGGAAATGGGTATGAGTGATTCAAATTCCTGGATGCAAGCCATGGATGAGAGATGGCTTCATTAAAGAAAAATAAGACTTGGGATCTAGTACTTTTGGCTTCTAGATGTAAACCTGTTGGTTGTAAATGAGTTTTCAAGAAATGTAGTCCTGATGGCAGTGTTGAGAACTATAAGGCACAGTTTGTCACTAAGGGGTTCTCTCAGGTGGAGGGAATTGATAATGGGGAAATATTCTCTCTTGTAGAAAAGATGACATCTATTTAGATTATGTTGTCACTTACAATAGCATACGACTTAGAAGTGGAATAGATGGATGTGAAGACAACATTCATTTATGGTGATTTGGAGGAAGAGATTTACATGTCATAGCTAGAGCATTTCAATGAAAAAAGTAAAGAAAAATTAGTTTGCAAACTAAAGAAGTCTCTTTATGGTTTGAAACAGTCTCCTAGAATTTGGTACCAAAAGTTCAATACCTATGTGTTTTCATTGGGATTTCAGAGATCTAAATCTGACCATTATGTATATTTCAAATTTGATAATTGTCGTATTCCCATTATTGTCTTATATGTAGATATGTTGTTTATTGTGAATGGTAAAAGTATGATTTCAGATTTGAAGTTTTAGTTTCCAACATAGTTTGAGATGAAAGGTGCAGCTAGGTACATTCACAACAACACAATAGGCAATTAGCACCACTTTGGCGCCAAATTTTAGTGTATTTTGAGCACATGAGCCGAACAATTTGGCTGGTGTCAAACTCGGTGCAAACAGGCATGGTCAATTCAGTGTCCTTTTTAACGATGACTTTTGTGTTGTTTTTAGTGCCAGTTTTAGCATTGGAAAATCATGGTGCCTCCGTTGGTGCCTAAAATCGAGCCGAGAAGTAACAACGGAAATGGTGCCAAAATTGGCACCCAATTTGGCTTCTGGTTTTGCTTCCGTGTCTACTCCCATTTTTGCTTCTAGTTTTGCTTCCAATTTTGCTTTCGGCTTTGCTTCCAGTTTTGCTTTTGGTTTTGCTTCCACATTTGCTTTTGGTTTTTCTTTGAGTTTTTCTTCTGGTTTTTCTTTTGGTTTTGCTTCGCATTTTGCTTCCAAGTTTGCTTCTAGTTTTGCTTCCAGTTTTGTTTCCAGTTTTCTTCCGATTTTGCTTCCAAGTTTGCTTCCAGTTTTGTTTCCAATTTTGCTTCTAGGTTTGATTCTGGTTTTGCTTCCAATTTTTCTTCCAGTTTTGCTTCCAATTTTGCTTCGGTTTTGCTTACAGTTTTGCTTCTAGTTTTTCTTCCAGATTTACTTCCAGTTTGCTTCTAGTTTTGCTTCCAAATTTGCTTCCAGTTTTGCTTCCAAGATTGCTTCTAGTTTGGCTTCCATTATTGCTTCTAAAATGCTTCTTGTTTTGCTTCCATTTATTAATTTAATATGTTTTATTTCAATTTAATTAGTTAAATATATCATGCCTCTTAAATAACTCATATGATTATAGAGTAAGTAATTTAATTATTTAACTCATATGATTAAATAACAATATAATTATTGTAACATGATCATCATCTATAATTAAAACAAGTGAATCAAATATCTATAATTTAATTGAATTTGACAACATCCAACCTGAGCAGTAAATTAAAATCATCATACTTAATAAATATCCATCCAAAAATCATCGACCACTTTTAATATATATAAATTGACAAGTCAATACTGATAAGATCATCATCATATATAAATAAAACAAGTGAAAGTCAAATATGTCAGTACATCAAAAACATGTCAAAATGATACATGTCCAATAGTCGACATAAGTGAAAATGATACATGTAGAAATGATATAAATAAAATTGATAAATTATGTAACTCAAATTGATGCAAGTCAAGATGATACATGTCCAAATGATATCGTGAAAATGATACATGTCAATATGATACAACTCAACAATATAGTATAGTAGGCCGTGAAAATGATACGTAGGATAGTAATCATGAAAAGAGTCATCATAACGATATATCAGTAATGATCCAAGATGTAGTCTATATGATCATGAATGTTACTGATTACTATCACCAATTGTCTCATCATCATCATCACCATCTTGATCATCATCATCATCGTTGTCGTCGTCATTATCGTCATCATCATTGTCATCAGCCTCAGTGTCTTCCACATCATCCTCTACCATGTGATATGTACCAACATAACCAATATTTTTTATATGTATATCATGTTGAGGATCATCTTGATCTTCTGGAAGACCCGTGTTCTACAAAAAAAAAATGTTTAAAATGAAAAGTTATTATTTATTTCATGCAATAATTTATTTTTTTGTTATATATATAATATTACAACATATGTGATGAAACCATAATCATATTACATCATATCAAAGTGCACATACCATAATAAAATTTTAAAATAGTTACAGCTAATACTGGTGCTCGTTAGGACAAACTTCAGCTTTCAAAAACAAATCCAATTAGGCTGGCAGACTTGTGGATCAGGCCACCATTTGGTGGAAGAGGAAGAAAGATGATTGGAACTCTGGAGGCCTGCCATAATGGATTTTAGTATTCAATCATGAGAGTAGAATAGAGAGCTGATATCATGTATCAAAGCATTAAGCATGCATTCTTCCAGCCAGCGGAGAAGGAAATGATTACTTTGCTTCATTTTAATTTCCATAACCATATCAAGATGTGGGAACCAAGAAGACCAAGGATGTTTAGTTTTATGTGGAGGTAATGGATATGGTCCAAACTTTAGGAGGGGAAAGAATGTCAATGTATGATCCTGATGAAATTGAGGAAGAACAACAAGAGAGGGACAAGAAAAATAAAATCAATATAGAGTTTCAAGGATTTGTCAAGCGAGTAAGAGAGCTATGGGAGCAACCTCATCTAAAATATTTTGAAATAGAGTTTGATATACCATTTAGAGAGCTTGGTTTTCATGGAGTTCCTTTCAAAGCCTCTTCTTTTATTGTTCCTACAGTAAACTGTTTGGGTAGAGTTGGTGGAATTACCTTTCTTAGGAATCACTATTAGTGAGATTGAGATTGTTAACCTTGAGAGAGTAGGACTTGGGCAAAAGGAATTTGATATGGATATTGTTTTCAAAGACTTCAAGTGGGATGTACTCTGCATTGATGCTATTCCTCAATCTTCACTTGATGGCATCAAGGAATGGTTGAACTCCATGGATATAAAGTATTATGAAAGCAGAATGAACTTGAACTAGTGGCCAATTTTGAAGAGTATTACTAATGATCCAGATAAATTTATTGAAGATGGTGGTTGGGATTTTTTGAATATGGAAGCTAGTGATTCTAATTCTGATAATTTAGAAGAGTTAGATCAAGGATATGAACCCTCTGATGTAGAAGAGGAATCAAAATTAGATTTCATGTAGCAACTATCAAGAGTGTTACAAGCCAACAAGATGGAGGGAATTCTTATATAAGGATAATTTTCAATGTTGTAGGTACCAACTTTAATGCCAACTACAATGGAAACATTCAAATTTCCTTTAGATGCAAGGATTCAAAGCACATCAACTATGTGGTACAAATGATTAAATCCCAAAGACGATCTGTAGCAATGAAAGAGTCTGAAAAGGCAGAGAGAGCTACATTGGTGACTCAGGAGAAACTTCAACTTTCAAAAACAAAGCCAATTAGGCTGGCAGACGTGTGGATCAAGCTAGCATTTGATGGAAGAGGATGAAAGATGACTGAAACTTTGGAGGCCCACCATAATGGATTTCGGTATTCAACCATGAGAGCAGAAGAGAGAGCTGATATCATGTATAAAAACATTAAGCATGCATTCTTCTAGCCAGTGGAGAAGGAAATGATTACTTTGCTTCATTTTCATTTGCATAACCATATCATGACGTGGGAACCAAGAATACCAAGGATTTTCAGTTTTATGTGGAGGTAGTGGATGTGGTCCAAACTTTAAGAGGGGCAAGAAGGTCAATGCATGATCCTGATGAAATTGAGGAAGAACAACAAGAGAGGGACAAGAAAAATAAAATCAATATAGAGTTTCAAGGATTTGTCAAGTGAGTGAGAGAGCTATGGGAGAAGCCTCATCTAAAATATTTTGAACTAGAGTTTGATATACCATTTAGAGAGCTTGGTTTTCATGGATTTCCTTTCAAAGCTTCTACTTTTATTGTTCCTATGGTAAACTGTTTGGTAGAGTTGATGGAATTACCTTTCTTAGGAATCACTATTAGTGAGATTGATATTGTTAACCTTGAGAGAGTAGGACTTGGGAAAAAGGAATTTGATATGGCTATTGTTTTCAAAGACTTCAAGCAGGATGTTCTCCGCATTGATGCCATTCCTCAATCTTCACTTGATGGCATCCAGGAATGGCTGAACTCCATGGATATAAGGTATTATGAAAGCAAAATGAACTTGAACTGGTGACCAATTTTGAAGAGTATTACTAACGATCCAGATAAATTTATTGAAGATGGTGGTTGAGAATTTTTGAATATGGAAGCTAGTGATTCTAATTCTGATAATTCAAAAGAGTCAGATCAAGGATATGAACCCTTTGACGTAGAAGAGGAATCAAAATCAGATTTCATGTAGCCACCATCAAGAGTGTTACAAGCCAACAAGATGGAGGGAATTCTTATATAAGGATAATTTTCAATGTTGCAGGTAGCAGCTTTAATTCCAACTACAATGGCAACATTGAAATTCCCTAGCAGTATTTATGTTAAGGAAATTTCCTTTAGATGCAAGGATTCAAAACAAATCAACCATGTGGTACAAATGATTAAATCCCAGAGACAATTTGTAGCAATGAAAGAGTCTGAAAAGGCAGAGAGAGCTACACTAGTGACTCGGGAGAAACTTCAAATTTCAAAAACAAAGCTAATTAGGCTGGTAGATGTGTGGATCAGGCCAACATTTGGTGGAAGAGAATGAACGATGACTGGAACTCTAGAGGCCCACCATAATGGATTTCAATATTCAACCATGAGAGAAAAAGAGAGAGCTGGTATCATGTATCAAAACATTAAGCATGCATTCTTCCAGCCAACGGAGAAGGAGATGATTACTTTGCTTCATTTTAATTTGCATAACCATATCATGGCATGGGAACCAAGAAGACCAAGGATGTCCAATTTTATGTGGAGGTAATGGATGTGGTCCAAACTTTAGGAGGGGAGATCATGATGTCTGCCAAGAGGCATAAAGTCAGATGAATTAAGTTCACCTACATGTTTGCCAAAGTTTACTTCCAATTTTTATGACTATTTTTCTTGATTGTCAGAGTTTACTTACAAATTTGTAATTTATTTTTGTCATTTTGATGAGGATATATTCAACCAATGTGTAAGCACCTTTCGTTTGTATCGCAAGCATATGTGCATTGAGAGAATTTTGCTTATCTATGGTGTACATCTATGCTGTCTCACTTATTGGATCTTCTATTTCAGTGTTTTATATGGCCTTCTCTGTTTGAGGTAGCACCTAACAATCCTACCTCCTTTCCTTAGCTGAGAAGTGGATTTGAATTTGGAAATAATGCACTTTAATACTAGCTATGGTTTAAGGAGAGCTATTCTAACTTTTTTGTTGACACCCTTAATCTTCAACAAGGACTTAGATGCATGGACTGAAATGCAAAATTTCAAACTTAGATTTGAATGTGCATAATTTGATTGATTATGGTTTTCACAGGCATTTGTCTTTACATGACTATTCTGGATTATCAATATGTGTAATAGTGACTGGATCCTTATCAACTTTGGCTACCCTTATTCAGAATGTGTTGGCCTCCCTTATTCAGAATGTGTTGGCCTTTAGACTCGATACAAAGTTGTGCATTGTTATTCCATATTTGTAACATGTAGGACATTTAAGGGGTACAACATATAAAAATTCAGTACTGTCATCCAAGGAAAACTTACAGATGGTGTATCAAGAACAACAAAAAATGATTTTATTAGGGTTAATGCTTTCTTCCCCCATGTTGCTGATATTTTCCCCAAAACTGTAGAAGTTGTCAAAACCAACTTCAGAGCCCAAGAACACCTGCATGCAAAGAGATACCTGTCACAGGGAAGAGAATGGAGAAAAAAGCAAGAGAGGGTTTTGAAACTCTGAAATATGAAAAATGTATTAATCAGAGAGTTAGATAAAATACAATGATCAATCCTTATAAAAGGAGATTGTGTAACCCTAAAGAAACTATAATAGGTAGACATTTAATAATTAATATAATTATTAAATGTCACAATATGCAAACTAAAGTGAAATCTTAAGAGAGGAATAAAGGTAACTTAATTAACATAATTAAGTTAAAACCTTTACTCTAACACCCCCCCTTAAGATGAGCAAGAGTGCAGCTACAAACATGTGAAAGAAAGCAAAGGTAACTACAATGCATGAAAGAAAACAAGGGTCCCATAAACTAGGCCTGATCAGGTACTCGAATACATCCAAATCTCTGTAAAGTGGAGAAAGGGAGAAAACCTCATGGGGACAAAACTCCCCTCCAAGAAGAGAAAAGAAAAGAATGAAATGCACTAATGAAAGAAGGATAGGAGATGGATTACATGATACCCCCCATAGACAGCTTCTATCATATAAGTACATATACAATGGTCTCCATAGGAGAGATATAAAGAGAGAAGAAGGCCCCCCCACAATGAAGAAACTCCTGTCACAATGGTGGATGCCTGATGTAGAATCAAGAAAGAGATCCTGAAGCGGAAAATAATATTCCTTCCCTTGGGAAGAAATGGATCCAAAGGACGATGTCGAAGAAACCATGTGAAGAGTGATGAACCAATCTGTCTCAAGATGTGTGCCATGATAGGATGCTGAAGAATATCTCTGTCTGAACTGAAAAAAATGATGCCAAATCCAAACTGCTATGGAGAATCCTGAAATGCAACCTTTGAATGCATGGATAATGGCAGGCATACAGTGATAACCTGTCTGTCAAGGAAGAGGAGATGAATGTCCTCAAAATAATCCTCAAGATCTGCAGTGTGAAACTCAACAAACAAAAATGTGTCTACAAGATAAGAATCCCATGATGTAGCAAATAATGAATGACCAAGATGGTCATGATGCTGAACTGAATCTATAGGGGCCAATGTGGGAATACTGATGTCATCAGGAACAACAGATGATACATGTATAATCTCAGTCTGAAGAGTAGGAACTGTGAGACAAGCCTTTGATCCATCAGAACATGTAAGGGTGTCTAAATACTCAAGCTCCTCTAAAGTATCATGATCAAAGGGAGTATTATCTCTCCAAGAAATGGGTAAGAGATAATTTGAAGCAGGATCCTCTGGGAATGGAGAGAGATTGGGGTCTCCATAGATCTCCCAAAGACGTGTCCAAAGTGGGTGGGGACAATCAATGTCCGATATAGCCCACACAGTGTCATCATCAACACTAGACAATATAAGTCCTACTATGTGATCTCTAATGATATCCCAAGCTAGTTTTCCCTCTGAAGTGGCTGGTTCAGGTATGAGATCATACAAATAAGGAAAAATATTAAGCCACCTACAATGTGTAAGTATGCCCTTTGCCTATGACTCATAATTACCCCATTCCAGAATTACAACTAAAGGGTGAGTATAAAAACCCATGATAACTCTTCAAATTAAAAAATCTAAGAAAGCTGACCTCAGTATATATAAAGAAGATCAAAATATTCCATCTCACACAAACAGATCCTTTCCAGGTGCCAAAACGTCCAAGTAATTGACAAAATTGTGAAAAAAAAATACTAAATAAAATGTACTTGGTGAAGATTTAGGAAAAATAAATGACATATCTGGAAAGAGCATAGAACCACCTTTCCAACGCCTATTTGTTTGCAAAAAACGGAGTTCAGACGCAAAAGTTACGCCCCCCGGAGTGCAAAAATCATGATATGACTTTGACTGAGGAAAAAAACATCAAAAAGAAAAATGAAGAAACAAAACCTACACCATCAGATTGGCGCCGGAAGCAGCTTTCCAATGACTATTTTTTTGCAAAAACCAGAGCTAAAATGTCCATTTTACACCCGATTTTGTAAAACAGCTCCAAAATGTCCAATTTGACCCTTCTGGCCCTCAGGGGCTAAAAATAACAGGGCCCCTAGTCACATGCAGGACCAGGGGCGGGTGGTCTGGCTCCTGGGGTAGAGCCCCTGGTCACCCACGTGACTGGCGGCTAAATGTATGGGTGGCCGCTAGGGCTAAGTGTAGCCCCCGGTTCTTTATATGACCAGGGCTTTGCCTTCAAAGCCCGCGGGGGCTGGAACAAAGGGCGGTGGCAGACAGAGGAGCTGGATCGAGGGGGCCTGGTCCCCAATGTGACCACGAGTCAGTGAAGGAAAGCCCTCAGGGGCTGGCGGGAGGAGCAGTCGTAGGGTGGTGACGCCAGCGGAGGCGGCTGGCGGGTGGTTGCTGGGAGGCTCCGCCGGTCTGAGCGGCTGGCGGGTTGTCGCCTAGTGGCCGCTCGATGGCCGATGGGCGGTGCCTTGCCTTTTACATTGGAGGCGCAGGAAAAACAATAAAAAAATTTGATTTTTTAAAAATTTTTTTGAAAATTTTACCTCGTTCTGCGTGCCGTGGGGCCGTACGGCCTTGGGGCAAAATTGTTTTTCCTTTTCAGTCGACTATGGCCAAACTGGATGAATTTTATATGAAAATAGGGGTTTTTGGGCGTTGCGGACTCAATGGCAAGGTCTGTTTTGGCCCAAAGTTCCCAAAAAATTAGGAAACGCCCAGATCCACAAAAAATCAAATTGAAAACCTGTGAAAGCCAGATCCAACCCTTGTAGCTCCAAATTCTTCAAAAAAAGAATAGGCTGTAGTAGGTCTGCTCTGATACCATGTAGAAGTTGTCAAAACCAACTCCAGAGCCCAAGAACACTTGCATGCAAAGAGATACCTGTCACAGGGAAAAGAATGGAGAAAAAAGCAAGAGAGGGTTTTGAAACTCTGAAATATGAAAAATGTATTAATTAGAGAGTTAGATAAAATACAATGATCAATCCTTATAAAAGGAGATTGTACAACCCTAAAGAAACCCTAATAAGTAGACATTTAATAATTAATATAATTATTAAATGTCACAATATGCAAACTAAAGTGAAATCTTAAGAGAGGAATAAAGGTAGCTTAATTAACATAATTAAGTTAAAACCTTTACTCTAACAAAAACATGTTTTTTTAATTATTTCAATGCATCTCAAAATTCAATGTATTGATTAACATTTGTTATGCATTTCAGCTGTTTATGCAAATGATGCATATATGTTAACTCGATCAGTGTTGTTACTTTGGTAGTTTGACTTATATGACAACCAACCATTATGCATTTCATCTACATCCTTCTACTATTTATTCATGCACATAAATGGTCATCTTGTAATCATAAGTTTTGAGCTCTATTTACTCATCCTACGCATCAATAAACAACTCAACACAAGAGATGCAAATTGACATATTAACACAAAATATCCAACTAAGTTATTGAAACTCAACTATTTATATCTCGTTCTCCATCCAGAGTGCAAAATTGCTCCACTTTTTGCTTTATCACATATTCTTTTCAAATTGCTTTGGATGGCATCCATATTTCTCCTCCTGTTAAAACATGGCACATGGACTACTTAAACTAATTAATATGCAATCATTTACTTTTTCCAAGGAAATTAAAAAAAAAATCATTTAACATACTAAATATACTTACAAATGTGCAGATCAAGGCCTGTAAACCTTTTTGGCCACTGCGATGCGTGGCACGAAGTTTCTCAAGCCTAGCCTTGGAGGCCTTGTCCTAAAACATATACTAATTGAATTTAACTATGCACAGATAAAATTTAAATATCGTTTAATAAATTTGATATAATCTTATTAGAAAATTCAAATACCTACGTACTCTCCTCACCGGACTTCCTCTGTGCATTGGACTTCTCATATGCTTTTACAAGCTCTTTCCATACTTTCACACTTACATCAATTAGCCTTCTTTTCTACCTTAGCTCAGGAGGGATTTTTTTATTTTCTTTGTTTGGTTGCACCGAAATCTCTTGCAGTTTTGAGACATTTGTAGCTTTATCTTCTTTACAGACCAACTTGTGCCAAATTCAGTCTCCATGTCATGGATAACTAATTTTTTTAGTTGCATGGGTATCTGTGAGAATGGAAAATGTAGATGGTCTTTTAAACGTTGAAGGCATGGTTCCTTCAACCTATTCACAAACGTTTTCCTAGCATTTGTCATTCGTACTTCCCCTAAAACCACCTCGTAATCTATCTTCGTATTGTAGCTACCAATGCAAGATTGATAACATGGCGTGGTGGAAGAAATCTGTGTGCCAAGAGTGGCTAGAACATCGGAAGTCTTTGCTCCCTATTCCACATTCTTAGAGTTTATCGTCACTGATTTCCTCTTGGATAATTTGTTCAATCCAGGACTGGTTGGGAATCAATTGATTCCCTTTGACACAATTGATTTGTTTTCAATGTTTGAGGGGTGTTACCAGGTTATTTTTCTATGTATCTGGAAAGCATTTTCTAGTCCACATTAACCAATTTGTTCACTGCCTCTACCCCCAATATGGAAGCCAATTTCTCTTTATCTTTGTCAATCTCATGTCCCTATATATATATATATTATATTTCTTCTTTTAAATTTTGAAATAAAAAACTAAAAACTACAATTCCTCTATCTTTTTCAGTCTCATGTCCCTATATATATATATATTTAAATTATATTTCTTCTTTTAAATTTTGAAATAAAAAAATACAAAGTAAAATTCAAAGAAACAATGGAAACATTTACAAATCTATAAATTGACAATGAATTACCTCATTGTGGCCAGAGTCTGCTGACAATGCTTGCTTCCTTCTATTGCTTGGCATTTTGAGGCGACCTAGGGAAAATTATTTTTGTCGAGTCTGTGGAGGAAAACGAAGTACACACTATCAGGTATGAAAGTTTTCATCCAGTTTGTGGTATGAAAGTATTGTTTTGTGGGAAAATATGTTCACTAGGTTTGCTTAGTGTTAATAACCTAGGGAAAATATGTTCACTGGCTTTTCTTAGTGTTGATAACCTTATCATGAAAACTCTTTCATAATGCAATCTTGCACAAATTTTTCATGGCATCGGTGACTATGGCACAACTGAGCAAAACCAAGTAGTTTCTGCATTTATTTTCAGCAGTTGCTCAGTAGTGACATGTTCGTCAAGGGTTTGCTTAGTGTTGATAACTTAGGGTAAATATGTTCGTTGGGTTTGCTTAGTGTTGATAACCTTATCATGAAAACTATTTCATAATGCAATCTTGCATGAATTTGTCATGGAATTGGTGACTATGGCGCGACTAGGAAAAACCAAGCAGTTTATGTGTTTATTTTCAGCAATTGCACAATAGTGACCTACCCAATTCCTCGATTTTCCAAATAGTTCACTATTTCCTTGATACCTAGGTTAGGGAAAGAATACAGAGGCATCCTGGATTTGTGCTATAATATTTTGAGCCAAAGCTCAAATGGGTAGGGTAATTTTTTTTGTTGGTTTCTCAAAGGTTTTACAATTTATAATTGATGGGACAATTTAGAGGCCATGAACCAGTAAACAATCACAAATTCAACGAAAAAAATTAAAAAATTAACCTTACCTATGGTGTCACAAAATAAATTGAATTTCTCATCAGTTGCTGGTAGCGCCTTGCTCTCTTCCTTCGCACGACATTTTTCCCTTTTTTTGTCATCTGATTTCTTCCTTCACGAGGCATTTTTCCCTTTTTTATCATCTGATTTCTTCCTTCACGCAGGAAATTTTTAAATTTTTTTTTTGATTCAGTAGTCAACGCTTTAGTCGGCGTTAGTTAATGCCAACATTAGGGCCAACTTTTGGCCGTTAATGTAATCTATTTGGGGCGCCTAAGGCAGCACCAAGTGCGCCTAATTGGGCACATATCATTGCTGTATAGTGACTATTTTCATTGTTGTGTATCACAGGATCCAAAGTGTTGGAAATAATTCCAACTCCTGCCTTGTTTTTGTGACCACCGTTGTCCTGTGGCTCCTTCATTAGCTTCGTGCGGTAGAGCGGTTTTTACTGTGGTCCTGCAAGGTGCTTTATCCTTCTCAGCAGTAGTGTGGTGAAAGCTTTTGTGGTGGCACACGAGTCTTCCTTCTATTCCTGGTGGTGTTGTGGTGACTCCCGCAAGTCTTCTACAATTGGTGTATAGTAGTGCGGTGACCACCGCTATCCCACAGCTCCTTCATCAGCTCAGTGTGGTAGAGTGGTTTTTACCGCAGTCCCGCAAGTTGCTTCTTTCTTCTTGGTTGTAGTGCGGTGAAAGTTTCTATGGAAACATTTTTATTCATAGAGGAGGCCATGGAGAGAGGACGTGGGTGGAAATAGATGAGACAACGGAATCTGCAGATACAATAGAGGTAAGAAAAGAAAGCAACCTCAACCAAAGGAGGAAGGTGTTTATGAATTCACAAATGCTATAACATAGAAGATATATCAATATGTCAAATATATGACTAAAGTGAGGTTTTGTGTTGGATAGCATACTCGTTGAAATGATATAATTGGTGTACTAAACATTATTTACTATGTTGTGTATTATAGGGGTGAGACGAGGCCATGGCAACAAATCGTGTCATATCAAATGAGGACACAACGGATGAAGCAGGACATCAAGTACTCAAATTTTGACTTAGGAAAAAATGATCTAATGGCATTTTGTGATACATCCATCTTTTTTCACAATATTATTGAAATTTATAATGTATTATCCAATCTTGACATAAATTAATGCATGTTGTTGATTATTTTAGATGGAGATTGGAGCAAATGCAAAGCTTGATCATTCAACTAGCAAAATAATAAGATATGTATGTGGACGTGGACCTAAAATTGTTAAATCACATAGAAGACAATGGGTGGAAGAGGATATGACAATGGATACTGGAGACACAACATATGATTGCACTGAAGAAGAGGTAGGTATATATGTTCATACAATTTATATTTTTATTTTTTAAGCAATATTTGATTATATTTCTTTGAAATTGGTACATTTATGATTTATCCAATTATTTTGAAACATTAAATAATGCTTGTGTTGGTTGATAGGTAGAATATTTTGATGAAACAGTACATACTAATACCCAAGATCCAACAGGGTTATCAAGATTTGGACGGGATGATCCAAACCATCCTTTAAACCATACCAGGGCAACAAGAGCAAGATTGAAGAGAACACTACCACCTAAGAAATTTGAAGAGTTGATGAGAGTCGCATACACTGATGACATGCCACCTAGCCTTAATGATGATGATCATGATAGTGAAAATGCAGTGCATAAAGAAGGATAGAATGTAATGCTTATAGGTTTCCTTGGGGATGGAAATAATTATGACAATAATGATGATATGGTTGACAGTAATGATGATATCAGGGGTAATTACCACCGATGTAATGTTGATGATAACAACATCAAAGACTCCATCAAGCAAGCAAAAAAGACACTCGTGTTCAAATTAGGCGCAAGTAGAACCTCAAAACCGGCATGCACATTACTATTATTAGAAATCAAGTCACTATTTCGTTGGTCAGACCAAGGATTCACTACCCTACTGAAGTGATTTGAAATCTATTTCTTACTTTGCATTATCAATTGGTGTACATAATTTGTAAACATTCATAAACTTCGTTTATATTTCTTTAAGGGGATTTTAAAACCATATATTGTATATAAACAGTCCTAGTATATATTGACATATCAAACATGTTCATCATAAGTCAAACATTCAATTGATTTAATCTCTGGAAATCTTACAGGGCACTAAAAACTAAAATATTCCTTGAAGAGAATGTGTTTCCATCAACTTGCAAAGAGGCACGTCTGTTGTTGGTTGAGTTGGGGATTGAATATAAACAATTTCATTCATGTAAAAATAATTTCATTTTATACAGAGATGAATATGAAAACAAGGTAGAATGCCTTATATGCAAAGAGAAGAGATATCGTACAAATGTACAAGGTCCTATAATTCCAAAGAAGGTTTTACGTCACATGCCAATTATACCTAGACTTCAACGAATGTTTCGTTGCAATTCACTAGCACAATTGGTGGAATGGAATGCAAAGAACAGGAGTAAAGATGGATGCATGTGAATTATGGTCAACTCCAAAGTAATGAAACACAAAGGAAAAATGGCCAACAAAATTCAAAGATGAACCCCATAGTATCAGGTTTGGTCTTGCAATTGATGGAGTATGCCCATTCTCTTTCCTAAGCTCAAATTATAGTGTTTGGCAAGTCGGATTGATAGTATACAATATTCCCCCATGGATGAGTGTTATAAAGCAACATCTTATGCTGAATTTCATTGTTCTAGGAAAAAATCAAGTTAAAAACATGGATGTTTATCTTGCGCCTTTTATTGATGAGATGCAACTGCTATGGAAAGGCATAAGAATGTATGACATATCACGTCCTCCATCAAATAGGTCCTTCATGTTGTATGGTGTGCTATGTTGGACTATTCATGATTTCCCAGGACTTGGTGTTTGTTCTGGTAAGATAAAATATTTACATATTTACATTCATAATTTATTTTCATCCCAACTTTCATACTTAGTTTTATACTATTTTTTTTTATGTTATTAGCATTACTTATTGAAATGTAGGGCTTCAAACAAAGGGGATATTTGCATGTCCAAGATGTGCAGAACAATTTCAAGGGTGGTATTCTAAAGATATACATAAATTTATTTACACAAACAACAGGTTTTTTCTACCACTAGATCATAGGTTTAGAAATTGCTTGAAGAATCAATTTGATGGAAACGTTGAAAATAGAGGCCCTCCCATGATTATGGGTCCAGGTGATTGGCTTAAGAAGTATGAAGATGTTGAATTGAAAGCTTGGAGGATTTTTTTGATCGGGATGATTCAATTGAAGAACCAAAACAAGTTGTAGTTAATATTCCAGAAGGAATGAAAAGGAAATCCATATTTTATGAGCTCCCTTACTGGAAGGATCTATTAATATCTCAACTATTAGATCCTATGCACATCTTAAAAAATGTCCTAGATTCTATATTTCAACACATATTAGGCAATGAGAAAAAAAAGTTGTCTTCGAGGAGAGATATTGCTCTTTCACGTACCAAATTTGATAGAAAACATTTGTGGCCAAACAGGGAAAATGAAACATATGTAGAAGCTCCATGGATTTTGAAAAAAAAAGAGCTAGACCAACTAAAAAATTTCATACGTTCAATAAGGACACCTACTAGCTATGGGTCATCATTATCTAAAGCTTTTATAGTTGATGGACATATCACATGATTTAAAACACATGATTTTCATAATTTAATGAAGGTATTATATATCAGCATTTAACATTTATTGGTAACATTGATTAAGCACTAAATTTATTTTGATATTTTGTTGTGTGAGAAAAAATTACTAATGACCTTTTCATAAATGTGTTTGATAGCATATCATGCCATTGGAAATTAGGGGGGATTCATGTCTTATAGTTGACTTAAGGAATGCCATAAGTCGATTGTCAGCATTTACAAGGTATGTGGTTATATGAAATGTTCATGTGTGAGAGACATAGAAATATTATATTTCATTTTAATTTATGACTAAAGGTTCATACTAATTTACTATTCTTATATTAGGTGTGTGACCTCCAAGGAGATCCATGAATCTAAAGTGCCAAAGTGGAATAAGGAAATTGCAGAAATTGTATGTGTATTTGAGAAGGATCTCCCCACAAGTTTCATGGACCTACAAGTCCATTTACTTATACACTTAGTCGATGACATTGAATTGGCGGGTGTCGTATCAATGAGGTGGATGTTTTTCTTTGAGAGGTATGTGAAAACTCTTAAAATACATGTCTGACAAAAGGCACATCCAAAGGGTTGCATGGTTGAAGGGTATGTATTGAATGAAGCATTTTTATTCCTGTGTGAATTCCTTGGTAAGGATTTTTAAGATGGCCCATGCGTCTGGGATGAAGAACAAGCATCAAATATTATTGATGGAGAAAAACCACAATCTAATGGTGTTGAAGTACAAATTAGTAAGTAAATTCACAATCAATGTGGTTGTTTTTCTTGCAATCATTAATTTACTCTGTAATTTATTTGTCAAATTAACAACATGACATTTGGAGTTTGAAATAAACATGTTGACATGTAATAGTTGTAGACAAAAGTTCTATAATCGACACGTTCATTCTGTACCACATGGAATTTATGAACAAATGGATTGATCTATATTATAAAAAGAGAGAAGAAGTGTTAGAAGCAAGGAGACAGTTTAAGAGATCGAACCCAAGGAATACTCCATTTCCCACTCATCTACTTGGGGAATGGGGAAAAGATTGCCCACTAGAATGGGTTAATGAACAAATTCAAAATAAAATAGAAGATGCAAGTACAAATTCAAACATAACAAAAGATGAAATCAACATGTCTAGAGGATGTGAAAGAAAGGTACAGTTGGAATTTTACAAAATGTTGTTTCCTTACAGTTTTGACAGTCTTAACTATTTTAATATTCATCATTATATTTGTTTTCACTAAAATAAATGGTCTTTCACAAGCAAGGAAATATCCAGCAATGTGGGCATATGGTCGACATTATCATGTAGAAAGTGTAGACGTAAAGAGATGATCCTTTGATTGTGGCATCATGGTTGACTTCAAGGAATCCAGTCGATCAAGCTCAAAAGATAAGAATATAATTGAAGGGAATCTACAATATGTTGGGAAAATACAAGAAATTATTGAGTTGGATTACCACTCTTTTAAATGTTGTATTTTTAAGTGTAGATGGTATGAAGCATTTGAGATGACACGAAGACATGATACCCATAGTGGATTTTTTCTATAGATTCCTCATCATTCCCATCGAAGGATAAGGAGCCTTATGTTCTACCAATTCATTGTGAGCAGGTATTTCTTTAACTCAAACAAGAAGCGGTAGTGATCATTAATCTATTAATTCATAGCTTATTGCGAATATATACATGTGTTTATTAATCAATAAAAAATTTATAACATACGTCTAATATATGTATGTCGCTCACGTGCAGGTATTTTCTATGAAGATATTTTGGACCTACAATGCATTAGTGGATATTGAGCAAAACAATGATGCCCAACAAAATGAGAGAGAGGGATTAGAGAACATCGAAGAAATTGACATCCATGATGATGTTGAAGATGGTTATGTTCAGGCACAAGAAGAGAACAATCCAAAGTTAGATGATGTTATGGAAGACAACAATATGGATGGTATAGAAAATGATGATCCAAATACATCTAGTAACAATATAGATGGTCTGGAGTCAAATTTCAATGCTGATGAAGATGATGTAGGTCAATATGTGGATGATGATAATATTAAATACTTGAAAGAACATATGAACATTGACAATGATACACTAGATGACATTGTAGTAGAAAATAATGTTAATGACCAAGACTTCTAAATTTTTAGAATTATTTGCAATCCTGTTTAAAAAAGGATGATTCTTATGGCGTAAACTTTGAAATGCTTCAGTAATATTATGTTGTACTTGGACAATTGAAAACCTATTTTATTCTCCTAGCAAGTTTTTTTATTTTCCATTATAATTCTAGACCAAACAACATTTGCGGGGATGGCCTTTTACACCAATCTTAATTTGTATGAAGTTCACAAATCTGTTGTTAAGCAGTAAATTCCTTTCATAAACAACAAATGTAAAGGCTTCATTTAAGAAAATATAAGTAGTCTCTTTATGAGGGTAATCCACATGCAAAAAGTAAAAAGCACATAAAAAAATTGTACAGTAGAAAATCAAATTCAATCAGTTATGTCTTATTTCGCTTGCACACTTATCTCAAAGACATAGGGTATTCACCATACATTTCCCTTGACATAGAAAACACGTGCTTTCATTTATTTTTACTGTATATCTCAGAAGTGAAATTGTTGTTACATAATGATGCACTAAGAAAATAATATATACAAAAAATGCAAAGAAAATGTTTGAAATTTAACATGCAACCTATTGTATTGCGCTGAAAGGAATCAAGATTAACTGGGACAAGAAATAAAAATAAAATTTTGATGATTGTACTTAAAAGTGAACAAGATATGAAAAGTGTGGACAATGATGGTGCTGAAATTGAAAACCCCGATTCTGATGACATTATTGTTTTACTTCATTAGAGATAAAGAGCACATACAATTTTATATACATAGCAAATGAAGATTTGAAACTAGTAAACTGAAAATGTAAACACTGTAAGATTTTTCCTTAAACAAGAATTCACATACTCACTTACAAAAAAGGGTGAAGCATTTTTTATTCAAACTCTGTTTTCTTTAATAAACATAACAATAAAAGAATATTTACAAGTAAAAGAATATATACACTATTTCATAGAAAATAAGGAATGCTTCATAGAATATATAAGTACAAGAATATATACAATGTTTCATAGAATATACACACTATTTCATAGACTTCTAAATTTTCAGAGTTATTTGCAATCCTTGGGTTTCAAAAACGTAGGTTTTTAGACCATAAGAGGGTGCCAATCTCTAAGAGGACTTTAATCCTTAATACAAACCAATTAAAGTAAATTATTTGAAAGGAATTTACTTCACACCTAACCAGAAACCAATCAAAGCATCCACACAGTAACAACAAATGTGCCCTGATAAATCTTGCAGATTTAAACAACTTGAAAAGACCACTTTGGAGACAACAAAGCAATAAATAAGCATGAAGATTGACACACCAATTGAACACTAAAAATGGATTACGAGTTATAATGTATCTGCTCCATTATATTGCTCAAAATATAAACATACATAGCATGAGTTCTTTTGATATGAATAAGTGGATGAGATGGTCTAGTATCTATTCTAATGGATTGAAATGATGATGATATGATGATCAAAATCGGACCTTGTTTTCCCTATTTTTACGGGAAGAAACAAGCTTCAGGTTCGTTCACAAAAGTTACATTGTTTCTTAAATAAAGCATAATTAACATAACATAGAAACTTAAAAAGATCTTATTGTTGGATGCACCACATTTCGTTAATCATCAGCAAGCACCCGTGACCACCTAAGATCTATTCAAGGCTCAAGAACCATGTTAATGCATCCACAACAACCAAACTATGACTACCTCCTCATATAGCTCGTGCAAGAAACAAATTAACCTTTGACATGTGATCAATGTATTTCTCCTGGGCATAAGTGTTTGCATTCTGTAGAGTGTTTGTCATTGCATTCTCCAATCCAACAATCCTCCTGATCTGCTTATGTGTTTTCCTGAGTACCTCATCCTCATCATTGATGTCATCAAGGATGCCTAGCAAATATTTGATATCTCATTTTTCTAAGTTTTTTGATCCTTCAAATCTTTTTCTTCAAAGAAATTTGGAATGGCCATACATAGTGGCTAGTTGAAGTCATTCAATTCCTGTGTCAAGATATTCTGGAAGTTTTCATGTGTATTCATGAGGCTTTGACATTCTTGGAGAAAAGTATTACTATCTCCATCTTTTTCCTTGATATGGGATTCCATTTCCTTCATCCTATCAAGCAAACTTCCATGCTCCATGAGGGCCTTGTATGTTCCACTGTGAGCACGCTAGATACCATCTGCATGTTGGAACATATCTTTGAATTTCATACAAATTATCCTTGATGCCACTTCAAAAGAAGTAGCCCTCAATTTTCTTTTTAGTTCTTCCTATTCCTTTTGAGCCTTTTCAAATTTATGCTTCCATTGAGTAGTCTCAGACATGGCCTCTAACACTTTTCTTTCATGTTAAATTAAAGGAGAGTAAAGCCTTGGAGAAGCAGGTAGCCTATCTTTTTAGTTGGTTAATTCTTGTTTCAACCTATCATTTTCCTCTATCAGCCACTGGTTATCTCTTACTAGCTTTTGGATATGGGCTTTGGTGAATTTGGCTACATTCACATTCAAGTCAGCAGTCTCCAAGGGATCTGTCTCCCCTACTCTTTGCACCAAGATATTTTCAAAAATATGATCATGGTCAATGAGAGAAGGCTTCTTTCCTAGGGGGTAAAGAGCCAGCCCAAATTTTCAAAGTGGTATTATCAAGATTGTACCCTGACCCTGTATAGACCCTGTTACCTACTTCATTCGTTATTTGAAAAGTTTTATTCTTTTGCTTCAAAAAGTTGTAAAACACAATGGATGAACTAATATCCCACCCAGGAAGGAGCATAACTCCAGCTTCTTGCAATAATGCTCTTCCTCTCTCAACAGTCATGTTTCTCATTTCCCTATCAACTTCATGTTGCAACTCTTTCAAGGCATAAGCCTCTTTCTTAGGGTCAATGTCCTTTAACCTTTCTCTTATTAGTCTTCCTTTATACTCATATATAAATGACTTAAATTTAGGGGTTTGCACAAAAGTATCATCTGCAACAAATTCCTAACTTGCACAATGCCTCACATCATCTGATAGCTCATTAGAGGCTTCAAAGTTGATCATGCTTCTTTCCAATGGCATCTCATATTGGGGTATAAAAAGAGCATTAAACTATGAGACTTCTTCCTCCTCAGTCTTATCTTCTTCCATGGATGGGGAACCCACTGAAAAGCTCACTTCAGTAGTAGGCTGGGGTGATAAGTGATCTAGTGCTGTGATATTTTCTACTTGCCTCCTAGGACTAATGCCCCTTCCTCTTTCAAATGCCACAAGTAGCACATATATTATCAGTTCTTCTTCATGGAGGATTAACTGTTGAATTCTTTCTATGGGATCCTGTACCTCAGGGAAAGCCCCTACGTAGCCTAGGTTATTATTCACCTTCCAAGCCTCATCCATCATAACCCTACTGTAGGAATTCATTCTCATCATGTTTTGTTTTTCTTCACAATTTCTAATGAAATCTTCTAAAAGGAAACTATGCTTATACCCTTTCAATTTTTGAGAAATTTTGGCATCACAAATGAAGTGTTTAGGATCAAACTTTTCCCTTTTGTTGCCAACCGACAAGCCATAATAATCCATTTTTCCACTAACCAAGTCATAGCATGAATCAGAGATAACAGTGAAATCACCAAAGCATAAAGTGGAAGGAATGAAAGTATGCCTCCCATAGCTCTTTAAATGCATGAAAGCTTAAAATGGAAATTTCCTTATGGTCTCAAAATAAGCAAATTTGTTTGGAACAGTCTTAGGCAAAAAATAAGGTGCAGCTTCAAATCCATAAACCCTGATAACAATACAATCCCCAAACATGTACTAGTCCCCCCAATTGTGATTTATCCTTGCTTCACGACCCATATCTTTTGGTCAAAGAAAGATTAAGATCTCTAGGGAGAGGTTGTAGTCACATTTGTGGCCTAGCATCTTGTATAGTGGTTTGACAAAATATTCCTCAAAATATAGGTAGTGGGACCTCCCACACCTTCGTATAATATCATGTGCATGAAAAGAGAATAGTGCTTGAAATTAATGGCTTCATTTTCATTCTTGATGATATTGAGGGCATTATTGATGGCCTCTGATAAATTATTTGCATGAACATAGGGTTGGGCATTATGGCTCTAGATGTCTGTGGCTAAAACCATGGGAGAAATTGTCATGTTCTCAGGAACATCAATTCCCAATACTTGACCAGCTGAGTAATAAGTGTATTGAAAGTATTCTTCAAACACAACCATAGAGAATGGGGGCTTATCTTCACTAGAGAACCTCATAGTTTGGTTACCCGCACCTTTAATCCTATGTAGAGGAAATTTCCACCTCTTGTAACTTGTTTTGATGGTGCGGTATTCCTCCAACAACTCTTCAATTCATAATAAATTATTTTTAGGGAAGTGTCTAGCTAAAAAATCATGGAAATATAATCTGGCTTTATGACCATGAACTATGACCCATCAGGAAAATGAATTGCTCTCATCTTCAGATTGTAATTCTTTGCCAACACCTTGATTAACTCTATGTTCACAAATATTTTGGGTACTACAAGTCTACCCAAATTTAGATTCCATAGGTTTGACACTGGGCTATGCCAAAATTTCTTCCTATAATGATAAATAAAGAGATTGTAACCCCTACACAGAGTCCATACATCTCCCAGATTTTTTTGTTTATCTACTAATGCACACACGATGGGTTAAGCTATGCTATTCTTCTAGATTTTGGCCCAGACCCAGGACACTGATCGATTAAGTCTTGATTCAATTGCCTAGCTTCAGTTTTCTGCCTTTTTGCTTTCTGTTTGCCTAGGGTTTTTTCCATCTCAACCCTAGTCATGCAATGCTTTCATCTACTTACTGAGAAAATACTTTGAGCTGAGTCTAGACCACTTACTTGGATAAATGCTACAAATTTCTAGCTTCCTACCACCATCCAACTTGGTTCTCCAAATCCTTCAATTACAATTCACAGTGATTTCAACTTCTTTGAGGCTGTATTTATCAAATTTCAGGACAGTTCATCCAGCCCTGGTTTATAAATGGCGCTCGCGCCACCTTTATGATCAAGTTCTTCATTAATAGCGATAGTCTCATCAATATTTTTGTTAGTCACATCAGTCAGACTAATCATGATTTCATAACTATCGAAGAGACTTTTAATTAAAATTCTCGTTGTTTCTTTGATATGCCTGTATGGCGGTGTTTTTCCCTTCCCTTCTACTGTTTACCACACTACCACCTTGCTCAAAGCATCTTGTTGTGGGGTTGTAGTGTATACCACTCTACTACATATGTTTCTCACCTTCTTGACGGTATAGTAGTGTATGCTTTTGATCATTACTTGAAGAGTGTCAATAAGACAATCTTATTTGTCTTACTGATATCTCAATGTCTCATCGACATTAGATCTTATGTTCCTCCGATGTTGGTTGCCAGTGTTGATGAGATAGGTTAATGTCTCTTTCTAATATGCCACTATCTCATCGACAATTACTTTGTTATATCCAAGAGTTGTGTTTCGCCGAGCACTTGTAGATATACCTTGTCGATGTGACATAAGTGATTCTCTCCTCGATATGCCCGTATCTTGTTGACATTCACTTTTTTACATCATCGATGAGACATATAAATAAGTCTCTTCGACATAGGGGTGTCTCATCTACATTTCTAATATTTTCTTTGTGCTAATGTCAAGGAGACTTTGGAGGGACTCTCATCGACATGGTGTTGTATTGGTGATATGATATGAGCAATCATAGGAGTATTTCAAAGGAGGAATACACTTTGATGTTGTGATCAAGGGTTTTATTTGGAAGCTCATGTGAGGGATTTTATTAAATTTAAGTTATTATGACATGAATTCTATGCATATGGTGGATGTAAGAGATGAGTGAAAATGGAAGTAATTAGGATGGAATTTTGGCTACAACACAATCCATGTTTAAAAAGGGATGATTCTTATGGCCTAAACTTTGAAATGCTTCAGTAATATTATTTGTGTCGATACAAATTACCTATTGCAATATCATTAAATTGTTCAATCTTTGGTATGAATTGTTGGTAGAAAAAATTAGGATTACTTGGATGCTTCTTCCATTCATTTTGTATCAACATATGTTCGTGAAGACACAAAAGTTAATGGCTCAATCAGGTAGAGCTTTTGTGATTTTCAAATATTTAGTAAGGTACATTTTTATTTCTACTACATTACATTCATGTGCATAAACAAAATCAGAAGATTACATTACTAGATTGCACTTATGCAAATGCATATAATATAGGAAATATTGCACAATCCTTTAAAAAATGTAGTCTTTATTGATAATGTAAATGAATGTTGTTCCACACAAGTTGTGGAACTGACTATTTGAATACATATAATAAAAAAACTATACATTTATAGATACAAAAGAGAAAAATTCACATAAAGAGAAAGGGGACAATGACAAATCCTGGTTGCTTTGTTCTGCATCATCTTTAGTCTTCTTGCTTGTCTAAGCCTCCAAGTTGATGTCTTCCTTGCTACTCCTAGGTTCCCTGCATTTGAGTGAGAAGAGTGTTGTTAGAGAAATGAAGGATCACCAATCAAAATATGTGCATATATCTATAAACATATAATTTGATCATCATGTGCATTCAAATAAATGTATACCATAGATGTCCAAGAAAACAAGAAAGTTATCAAACATATCTATCATATGCTCGGTTTTATCTAACATGTTTTCTCATTGTGCAGGTATAGATAAAATTAGATTGTTTTGTTTATCTGGTTACAACATGTGGGGTGAAATGTGGCTCCCACAAGGGCTGAGCCCAGCCTGCTACCCTATTGTTTCATTTGAGAAGGATAATCACAAGTACACCATCCATGAAGCATTAAATATCAATCTTTGCAAGGATAGTGGAGTAAGTTGGTAAGGGCTATTCTCCTTATTGATAAAGATTTATCCTTATTAATAAGAACATTCCACTATCAACATAGCCACGATTCTGAAAAAACTCATCATCAAGGATTCCAAGATAGTTTTCAGTAACAGTCTGGTTAAAAGTAAGTAGCACCAAGCATCATAACAGTCACAAGAATTGAACATGAGGGGCATTCATGTAGATTAAAAGCTTACACAATAGTCCTCACTTGCAATGATAGACTAGACAACATGTTTCCACATAACAAATTAAATCGAATGCATGAAAGGTACAATGATGAAATCCATAATAGTGAATGTTGCTTAAGAGGGATTGAAGGACAATATTTTGTATCAAGGAGAACAAGGTAACCTCAAACTCTGTTGTACCTGAGTATGACAATACCTAAGCTTCTAGTGTTTCTAGATGGAACCTATAGCGAAAAAATGTAGTCTCCATCTGAAAGAACTATCTTCGGAGCTCTTCCCTAAAATGAGGGTTGAAAACATTAGAAGAAAAGAAATACCATAATTCTGCTAAAGTAACAATTTGTATCAAGACAAATGTTAGAAAGTATAATTAAAAAGAAAAATCCTTACAATTGAACCTCGAATTGGACCAAACATATTTATGATTTTATCTTTAGAATGTAGAAACTTTCTTTGTCGGAGCTTCACGACCTGAAATTGGATCTCTAATTGGACCAATAAAATTTATGATTTTATCTTTAGAATATAGGAACTTTCTCTGTTCGATATTCAAGACCTCAAATTTATGATAGATTAGTAGATTTATGATTTTATCTTTAGAATGTACAAACTTTCTCTATCGGATATTAAAGATGTAAGGTTGGATCAAAAACTGGATAAGCAGATTTATGATTTTATCTTTAGAATGCAGGAACTTCCTTTGTCAGATATTTGGAAATTCCTATACACAGGTTTTGCTTCTGAGCGAAAAAACCTGGAAGTGTTTCACACTGGCTCAAGGTATAATCCAACTTGGTTATGACATTTATAGCAATCCAATTTTTCCTTAACCGTCCATACCCGAACGTTGCATCAAAATCTATTATTCCTACACATAAAAATGCCACATATTAACCCCTTCTAAATAAAACTCAAAATACCATGAAACAATGAGTCCCCTATATTAGTAAGTAGGCAGTCTATAGGGCATAGTTTGATTTTATACAAGGATGCTCATGAAAGGAATCTTCAAGTGACAGTGAGTGTGTTGTTTGAGATTGCAGCTGATGGTGCAATACTCGGTCTTAAAGGTAGTTAGCAAAGCAGTAAATGTGCAAGAAATCAAATTGTACACAAAAAACAATTCACAATGTTATCTTGCATAATGCCTTAATTTTGAAGACAAAAATCTCATTGTATCTTGATGAAAGTAGTGACCTTAATGGTCAATCACTGGCAACCATGATTTTAAAACAAGTTATTGTGCTTATGGAGGCAACATTTTAAGCAAGGCAGTGAGTGGTGGTTTGGAACAATTGCAGGTATGAAGGACTTGCTTTATATGCATTACATTATCTAATCATAGGATAATGCATCATTTATTTATTTATTTTAAATCAAAATAAATTATTCTAAACCCTATATAGGACACATTGATACTTCAAAAGCATCTGATTTATTTTTTTAGATTAAAAGATGTCATTCTAAACCCTATATAGGATACATTGATACTTCAAAAACATTTGAATGAATTTGAGATTATGCAAACATATGTCAATTAAATACCTAGATTACAAACAATAGCACAAACATTGTAACCCTTATTTTTCAGAGCAGGAATGAGATAAACAGTAATGAATCCTATGCATCCTTACCATTCTTTGTCATTCTTTACTAAAACACTTCTCCATTTTGCTAGGCTACGCCTAAAAATAAGGTTTCAACAAAGGTTTTATTGTATGTTTATTAAAATGAAAAATCCATTCTGGCGGGCTATGCCTAAAAATAAGATTTTGAGGAAATTTTTAGAATATGTTTATTAGAGTTTTAGAGTATTTTGGTAGGCTATATTCTTGATTCCTTAAATGATTTATTCGAATGGATTGTGACTGACATGATTTGTTGCATTTAGCGTTGTAAATTGTAAGGATACGATGATTACCATACTACCGCCATATCTTATTATACCCGTTGTGGTATGGCAAGGTTTTTCCCTTCCTTTTGTTGTTTATTGCACTACCGCCTTGCTCAAGGCTTCTTGCTATGGGGTTGTGGTGTATACCTCTATACTGCATATGTTTCTCACCTTCCCGATGGTATAGCAGTGTATGCTTTTGATCATTACTTGAAGAGTGTCAATGAGACAATCTTATTTGTCTTACCAATATCTCAATGTCTCATCGACACTAATTTGTTATATCCAAGAGTTGTGTTTCGTCGAGCACTTGTAGATATACCTTGTCAATGTGATGTAAGTGATTCTCTCCTCGATATGCCCATATCTTGTCGACATCTCACTATTTTACATCATCGATGAGACATATAAATAAGTCTCTTCAACATAGGGGTGTCTAAACTGACGCTAAACCTGAGGATATACTTGAAGCTAAAGCGGGAGCTAAAAGTGGTGTTAAACTCAAAGCTAAAATTGAAGCCAAAGACGATGCTAATTGCAGTGCCACACTCGAAGTTAATATCGGTGCTAAAGATGACGCCAATTTCAGCACCAATGAGCACCTTAATTAGCACCAACCTGTCCTGATCAATGCAAATAAACACCAAAAATAGCGCCATCCCGATAAATGGTGCCGATGTTTTCAAAAAATTGGCAAAAAATACATTAAAACAGTGGGTGGGAGTAAAAAATGGAGCAAATCATAGGGATTTTTTGTAGTGATTTTTGGAATGGAAATCATGAGAGACAAAGATAACATAAAGCTTTGGTTAAGCTAGAGAAAGTATGTGAACTCGATGTTGGAGAGATTCAACATGGTAGATTACAGACAGTTAGTTGTTCCTGTGATGCAAGGGACAAAGCTTTCTATGAATTATTGTCCAAAATATCCTACTGAGATGGAGGACATGACCAAAGTACCATATGTGAGTGTATTTAGCAGTCTGATGTATGTGATGGTGTGTATGAGACCAAACATTGCCCATGTAGTGGGAGTCCTTAGCCATTTTATGGCTAATCCCGGATGGGTGCATTAGGATGTAGTTAAGAGAGTGTTCAGCTATTTACAAGGTACTTTTGAGTATGCCTTGTGTTTTCATGGTTATCCTACTAGACCTCAACATTCTGTGAGCATTAGAGGATATGTCGACTCAGATTGGGCAAGTGACATTGACAATAGAGGATCCACTAGTTGTTATGTGTTTATGATGTTTGGTGGTGCTATTAGTTGGATGAGTAAGCGAAAATTTGTAGTCACATTGTCCACAAAAGAGGCAGAGCATATGGCAGCCATTCATGCTTGTAAGGAAGCCATTTGGATTAAGAGATTTTGTTTTGATATTGGTTTAGATGTAGGGCATATTACTATTTGTTGTGACAATCAAAGTTTGATTTGTCTAGCAAAGAATCCTACCTTTCATGCTAGAAAAAAGCACATCAATGTTCAATATCATTTTGTTCATGATATGGTAGAAGATGGAAAGGTGAACTTAGAAAAGGTTGACATTTTGGTGAATATTGTAGATGCACTAACAAAATTGGTGTGCACAAAGAAGTTCAGATGGTTTTTTGGTTCCATGGGTCTTGGGGCCCTGAGCAAATGATTTTGTATGACTCTTGACAGGTCTTCGACAAGTGGGAAAATGTTGTCTCAACCTTAGAGTCCTAATATTGATTTAATTTGATGTATTAATTGTATTTATTTGTATTATTTAAATGCCTATGGTGTCATGTTATAAATTGGGACCCACCAGTTGGGTGGCATCCCTATGGGAGGTGACTAGATGACACATAATCATCCCAAGTGGACATCAGCATCCCACTTTGGAATCTTTGACCTATGATAGATTCTATGATGCGTCATAAGGCATCTTCATGCATGGAGAGTGTTGGCGACCAAGTTGGGTTATGACAAGATGTAAGAGAATCAACTATTTTCAGTCAATTATGATAGATTCTCTTACGAATTCTATGACAACTCATATGGAAAATTTATGACATATTCTATAACAGTTGTAAGGAATCTATCATAAGTAATTATGAGCAATTTTTGGGTTCCTACGCTAGGAGAGAGAATATTTGCATGTATGAAAATTGTAAGAAGTGTAAGGGAATCCAATACAAGTGTCCAAATGCGTGTCTATAGCATGGAATATTGTGCCATGTGTATTTGGACGTCCATCCCCTTCTAGAAGCATCTCTTGGCTTGTATTCTCTATAAAATGTATGCCTTGAATTGTATAATGCATAGTTTGTTTGCAGATAACAAAGTGTTGTCGGGTTAACTCCAGAACAAGTGTTTATTTCGAGACACTTGTGTAGAATATTTGTACTTGGGCTATGTTGTAACTCCTATTTAAAGTAATATAGAAGTATTGTGCTTTTCGAGGGTGGGGTTTTTTACCCGAAAGGGCTTTTCCCCATGTATATCTGGTGTATGTTTTATTTGTGTACTTGTTGTTTTGTTTCCATTATTCTCTATGTGCTTCTCTTATTGTAATAGTTTAAAGGTGTTAAAATGAAATTTTGTAACTCTCCCCTACTTAGATTAGTGTAGGAAGTTGTTTCCGCTCACCTAACTTCCTTTCAAATTTAAAATATTAATGAACTAGGATGATCTATTCTACTCATTAGTTGTAATTAAACAAGTATGATTTATTACATACCCCAATGAAAATTATTGGTAGGGCCATCATTCTCCTAATAGGTATTAAAATCCAAAACACCACCCCAAATAATTTTTTTAGTTCTACCTCGAGTGGAAATAACCTTCACTCTCATGCTAATTAAATCCCACTTTGTGGAGCCAATAATAATAATTTCCTCCCTTAAATCATGATCATTAAAAATGAAAAACTATCACCATCCCTTCCAATTATAATGATGCCACCATGTTAGCTCATAATCACACTACCACCTTTAAGGTTTCCCACATCAACATTTATGCATAGCATTTATGACACTTCAAAACATTAATGACAAAACCCCTTGGGTCATAATATCACAATTCTGACTCCAGGAGGACAAGTGGCTAAGCAACAGAAGCTTGGCGACATGTTTCCTAAGAATATTGGCCATGGAAAAATGCGCAATGTGCTAGTGTCCTAACCATTTCCTGAGTTCAAAACATGGAATTTGGAAGGTTAACCCTTGAGACACGTGTCCTAGCGGTTACACTTCGAAAGTAATGGCTCTTTGCCACCCTTGCAAGCATTAAAACCTCTTTTTTCCTTCCATTCAAAGGTTGGAAGATTGGAAGACAACACACTAGCTCTCATTCTATTTTGCTACAACTTTGAGACTTCTTCTCCTTTGACAGTAGTGCATTCACAAGCGAAGCCATGTTGAATTGAGGTCACCCCAACAGTAGCAACAACTATCAAGAAAGCACTCAGAGGTGTGTCTGTGTGCTCCAGAGAGGGCCTTAGCTTGTGGGTAGTGCTCTCTCTTCCTTTCTCAGTTTCCTTTTACATGCATTTATCTACTCTTTTGTGGTGCAGGTTCTACTCCTAAGCAGGTATTGCTTTCACCACATGCTTATCGTGGTGTGGGTTCTACCCCCGAGCGGGTATTGCTTTCACCACATGCTTTGCTTACTCCTTTTGCATTCCTTTCCAACTTGGCTATCCGTGGAGGTGGGAACACCAAAGAGGGGTCTAACTGAGGCAAGCCCCTATATAGCTACCCAACAACTTTCTCCTTGATATTTTGTGTGCAGGTCACAAAAAGGAGCTTGGAGTGAAGAATCGAGTGTTTGAGAAAAGGGTAAGCTTTCTCCAAGCATCATGGTATTTCCCTCGGTTTTCTGTATAGTTAATAGTCCTATATAGATCACTCCTAAGTTTGTAAATATGATTTATTTTTGTCTGTTTAGTTCTTGAGTTCTCTATTGCTCAGGATGTCAACGCATCTTCTAGATGAAAGCGCACTACGTTGGCATCCTAGAACTGTGCTGACATCTTCTGGCCGAGAGCTCTCTCTTCTGGGACATGAAACCTTTGATCCGACTCTCTCAAGATCTCTGACTATTTCCTTTGAAGTGTAACTGGATTTTGGTTCTTTATCATTTTACTACTCTGAGGTGTATAAGAGTAGTTTGTTCCCTAGTGATCTCTCAAGAAAGGAGACACCTGTGTGCAACAAATCCCTCTTATATCACATTCTGGTGAACCTGACATGAACGTCAGAACTTTATTTGCAATGTTGCACATTTATGATAATGAATTTTCTGAGGAAGATTTCGATATGCTGGAAGATGCTCTAGATGATTTCTTAGAAGCACTCTCCCCTATCTGAAAATCTCCTGAATGAGTCTCCTCTCAATAGGCTGAGGGATTGGAAAATATGGTGGTAGTATTAGTGGCCCCTCCGAGCCCTAAGAAACTCATCATTTACGTAACCCCAGCCGACCCTTCCGTCTATGGGATTTCATGTCATAGCAGTTCACTGAACTTGTATTCAAGGTTCATGAAAGTTGCGGACTCTACATCTTATAATGTTGTTAGACACATGTATCCTACAAGGAGTAATAAACAAAAAGTGGATCAACAACCTTCCATTCACACCTTGCAACCTGCTTCTTTTCCACCTTCTCAACTAAACCTTCCTGCAGCACGTAAGCCTGCGATCAAAGCACCAAGCGATTATGATCTTGTTGAGCAACTTTGTGTTACTCCGGCTAAGATCTCACTTTTGGACTTGCTTCAAACTACTCTGGTTTATCAAGAGATGCTTCGGGAAGCTTTACAAAAGATTCTCTTTCCTTCCTCTGCTAGGCCTATGGATGTTAATGCGTTGTTGGCCTATATTCGTGCGGATTCGCTGAATATTACGTTCCACCGGCAAGAACTCCCGCCTCTGGATGTGCAGAAACAAGTAGAGCTTTTAATGATCATAGTCAATGTTAACAACATTGGTATTAGGTGTACCCTCGTTGATACTGGTTCAGCTCTCAATGTTTTCAGTATGGACCTACTACCTAAAATTAAAATTGATTCATCCTCCTTAGCAACTTCCTCCTTGTACATTTGTGGATTCGATAATGCCGGTTGCCAAGCTCTAGGTACGATAATACTACCTTTGCAGCTAGGCCTCGTTACCTTACCCAAGTTGGTTTATGTGATGCTCAACCCCTTACCTTACAACCTCCTCTTAGGGAGACCTTGGATCCATGCTATGGGTGCGGTAACCTCTACTTTACACCATTCCTTGATGTTTGTCGCAAACAATATGGTAGTCACAGTCAAAGCAGATCTAGAAGGCATTCACCTCTGTGAATTGGTCGTCGTTGGTCACGCTTCAACTATACCTACCCTCAAGAATTGTATTCCTTCCTTAACTACCGATGCTATGGCATGTTCTTCATCGATAGCCTCTGTGGAAGTTGTTCCCCGGGCGAGTGTCAAAACTAAAAAACCACCTAAAGCAGAAGATCCTGGCTCTCCCACATCACCTTCTCAAACAAATGCTTTCCTCGGAGATGATTAAGGTTCCTTGAAATTTTCTAAATTCTTTATCGCAGAGTATAAGGTAGACCCCTCTTACTTGGACCTTCCACGTGCCCCTAACACAAAGGCGGATAATACTCCCATGGAGGAAAAGAAGTGTGACCCTATTTAGGAGATCGATCTTTCCCGTGCTGAGGAGAACAATCCACCTCCTACAAAAGAAATTAATATCTGTGAACCTGACAAGGGAGGTGAAAGTACCCTCGTAGAGACGTTTGACATCCGTTGGTGGAATAAAGCACTCTATGTGGATCCACCACCCCCTAAAGTTTTGAAAACTCACTATGGGTTCATATATGAGCTCACGTCTTGATATGGCTATAGGGAAAAAGGCCTAGGATGTATCAAACAAGGAATTCAAGTCCCTATCCATCATAAGCCACAACGATGCAATTTAGGACTAGGATGTTCCGTTGAGCAGTCTAAGAAAAAGCCTTGGTGGAGTGTTAATATGATTTCGGTCGAACCATTAAGCCTTGTTCACCCTGAGTTAATAGAGGAAAAGGAGCAAGCCAAAAAATCCCTCTCGATGTCTTCTCTTCAAATGAAGCATTAGAGGAGTTTCTAGGCGCCTATTCCTCGTTACCTCCTTATCACCACAAAAGATGTTTCCCGTATCGTTTACATAACCAAGTGTATTCTAGGGAATCTATCTTGAATATTGACAAGGAGGACCCTCTATCTAACACTAGTGATGGCGTTGCAACACCTCATCATGAGGACCGTAATTCCCTCTTAAAAGGGGATACTGTTGAGATCTCCATGTATCCCACATCTCTTGAAAAGGTTATCAAAATCAGGAAGTGTCTCTCTTCAGAGGAAGGAGTCGAACACTCTTATATATTATGTTCTCATTCTGACATATTCGCTTGGACATATGAAGATATGCCCTGTATTGATGAATCTATAGTGGTTCATAATATCGTCCTATGCCCCGACGCCAAGTCGGTTAAGCAAAAAATTTGAAAGATATCACCCCCCTCTTCCAAAGGACATGCCTTTATCATTACTGCTATGGATTACTTCGCAAAGTGGGTTGAGGCTATCTTGCTCCAATCCACGAATGCCAAAGCTATTTGTAGCTTCCTTATGAACAACATCATTTCTCGATTCAGATTGCCTACTACGATTGTTTCTGACAATGTTACACCATTTAAGAAAAAATAAGTGAAGTAGTTCCTCAAGAAATTTCACATCCAACATAGATTCTCCACACCCTACTATCCTCAATCTAACAGTCAAGCGGAAGCATCAAATAAAACTCTTGAGCTTATTCTCCGTAAAATAGTTAACAAACATGGTAAAGACTGGCACATTCAACTGACATACGCTTTATGGGCCTATCGCACGAGTGTTCATACAGCTATGGGAACAATGCCCATATCCTCATGTATGGTGTCGAAGCTATTATTCCCTTGGAATTGGAAATTTTATCTCTACGAGTTTCCCTCAAAGGGCTAATCGATAATGAAACCTATCAAGTTAATCGTTTGCACTAGCTAGAGATGCTCGATGAGCGCCATTTACGAGCCCTCAAACATCTTAAATCTTACCACCGGTGGTTATCTAGATAGTACAATCAAAGTGTAGTCCCTAAAACTTTTAAAATAGGAGATTTGGTTCTTTGTGAAAATCAGAGAAATGTAAATGCACCGCCCAACTAAAGAGGAAAATTCAGCCCTAACTGGTTAGGCCCTTACATTGTGATTTTGGTATATGGCTTAGGCGCCCATGGACTATCATCTATGGATGAAACACCTTTAAAGGAGCCTATTAATGCTATGCATCTCCATCATTACTATGCCTAGTGTCCTATGTGTCACCTATGTGGCGCTCTCTCTGCAAGAAAGAGTAGTGGTACTACATATGTTGACATTGTTCATTAACACATTATGATAATTTTTGTATTATGAATAACCATGTGCATGTGTGTGTGTGTGTCCATTAGATCATCATTGTATTTAATTAACATACAACCATGTGTGTTTAATTAAATCATATTAGCATCTAATATAAGCATACATCCGCATGAGAGTATAACATCCATAGCATGAACATGTGAGAAATGAATAGAAAACATACACATCTAGATAAACAATGCCATGAGATCAGAATCAATGTATCCATATATATATATATATATATATATATATATATATGCGCAATGTATGTATCCAATTTCATGTACATGTATCGGGCCACTACTACAAAAAATGAGTGGTTGTTGAATATATGTCTATACAGAAAGATCTACAAGTATGTATGAATATATATGTATCTCGCTGCAAAAATGATATACATAAAAAATGATGATGATCCCCAGATCATTGCAGCGCATGGCTCCCGGAGCCCTCTGGATTTGGTGGATGCTCTAGAATCCATGGAAGGGGTTGAATGGTGGTCATGGAGTGTGAACAATGAGAGTGTGATGTAGACAGAGCAACTCTCATCCCTCTGATCTCCCCTTGTAAGGAGGATATTTCCAGCTCCGCCTACCACAACTGGTCCCACAACCACTGAACCTCTGTTGAGCTCATAGTTGCTGACTGCCCACCGAGGTCATTGAGACAACTTTGAAGGGTGTCACGTGCCTACTCAACAACATCAGGCCTCCTCATTTCTGTGTCTCACTCAGCGAGCGCTATCTGCAGCTCCCCCGATAGCTGGTTGCACTGCCCTCGCACGATCGTCAGCTCTGCAGTCAGCTAGACCATCTCTACACCCCACTCCTTGTATGCAATCCATAAGCATACAACTAACTCAAAGTTGGGGGAATGACGCTCCACGGACACCGGTTGATATGCCTCAAGGGTTGATCCCTAAATCTATACAGCAGGGGAAACCTCTGATATACATTGAGCTATGAGCCCAGTCCATCCCTACATGTCCTATGCAATAGCAAAAAAGGAAAAGGAATCAGTATCGCATGGCATATATAAGATACATATATTAGAAAACTGAAAGTACAAAACATAAAACAATGAACCATGTATACCTGGATCCCCTGGTTGCCATGTCAGGTTAGGGTGAGGATCGGTACTTGGACCTGCACCGCTGACCTCGATGGCCACTCCTAGTTTTGCAAGCGATGTAACCGCAGTGGAAGACGGTGGTACTGAAGGGATACGGGTAGTCAGTGGGGGATCCAATCTAATCTGCCACCTTGGCCTCGCTGGCACTGCCTCCTCCTCTTGGGGCACCTCCTCCTCCTCCTCCTTGATTTGTTGTCAGCCTCTACTATCCTACGGTGGCAGGGCTAGTAAGTCCCCCTATGGACCAGGGTCCCCTCTTGGAGCACCCTCATCCAACACAGGGGCGGGCCGATGCCTCTCCCACCACTGTGTGAAATCCGGTGCTACACCGACATTATCCACCACTGATATGGGTGGTAGATCATGGTTGAGCTCATCATCATCAGATGGGACAATATTTGTGATAGTAGGGTGAGAGCGGTCCCCAACCCTCGCCGCGCTCCTATGAGCCCTGGTGTACATGGGAACATTTGTTGGTATGGTCTGTGGTTGGCCATGTTGCCACATGACCCGACTCTAGTAGTAGGGTATGATGACAACATCCCTATGCCCAATCAAAAAATGATCTCTCTGTAGGTTCCTCAAATACCTACTATCATCCACCCACCTAAAAAATTGATAGGGTCTCCATCGGACCCTATTTGCTATGAGGGTATCAAGCTGCAACTGCCAAAACTATAAATCTCTGAACCTCCACTGGCCCACCATGTCATACTAGTGGGCCATGGGGATCTTATATGACCATCACTGGGGAAAACTAATCGACCGAGTGCACATGATGTGGGCAAAGGCCCACACCTGCAAAAGTGTGCATGTTGTAAGGTTGCAGTACTCATAGTGTAGGTACTGGCCTAGCTCCTGGTAGAGGTGCACAAGCATGTTGCACCTCCAGGAGAAGATGGTCCTATGCTCCACCATCTCTCAAATAGAGTGGACGAGGCCCCCATGTAGGTGTGATCCTCGCCCATCAATCGTGATCCAGAAAGCGATAGTCATGACCATAACCTACTGAATCAACGATGTTTTGGTCCTCGCTTGGTCATACTAGTGCATGTAGATGTGGCTAGTGCCATCATCATTGTCCGTCCATCCTCCCTCTGCAATAACAGATGCCCTTCGCTCGCTCCCGTGTTGATCGTGTGTAATCTAGGTCCATCCGCTGTGCATAAATGGGTAGTCTGAGGATCAGATAGACATCCTCAAGAGTAATAGTCATCTCCCCAACTGGTAACTGGAACAATGACATGGCATCCCACTGCTCCATGAGGGCCATAAGCATCAACTCATGGTATCTCATCTCTAGCATGGTGAACACATGCCAAAGACCTACTCGCTCCAAGAGTGTGACCTCATCCTCGGATAAGTGGTCCCTCTACTCACAAACCAACTAGAATGCTTGCCCTCCAGGATGCTCCTGAATCTCCGAGTACTCCTACCAAAAGTAAGAAAATTTTGAATCAAAACATCGACATTTTGCATCAAAAATTGAAAAAAAATACTAAGACTTATGTGCGACGTGCAAATGTCTGCACATCGTACATACATCTCCCAACTACCGCGGTCACCTCAGAGTTATTAGCGCATCTCCGAGAAGATAGCGCGTAAGGGAGATGACAGTGCTAATCACAAACGATAACACGATTTCAGGACGCAGTTGCACAAAAAAGATGCCTGTGCACCTCGACGGCAGAAAAATCCTAAAAAATGCATGAAAAATCACTAAAAACGAGAGTTTGTGACCTACTTGGTCCACCTCGTGACCCTTGGCAATGTCCCAACGTAACTACTCTAGCCTCGGCTCCTCATACTCTCTCCTGCTAGGCATTTTGCTAACTTTTCTCTCACAAAATTCAACAATTTTCTCATGGTGAATAGTGAAAATGACCCTTCTAGGGGCCATCCTAGGTATATATAGGCCCCCCAGGGCCCATTTTCTCTAAGACTTGTGGCTTCCCGGTTTCTCCTGAATTTTCCCCACTAAGCCAAGGGAAAACTCAGGAGGGGGCATAAGGTCGTCTCTTGATCATATTTTTCTTCTGAATCAATGACTTTTTTCTTGATCATTCCTCTGTCCATGGTAGCTTTCTTTTGATTTTTTTGAGGCTGACCTAAACATTGAGTTTTGCAGGATGAAACATTCAACAATTTCATGACCGTTTAGATGTTGTTTGTCGAGCTCAGATGTTGGGGGCATCTTCAATACCCGTTAGCTCGATTGCAGTAGCCGCTATGGTCTCTCATTGTTGGCATGCAAATCTGTAAAATTTGAAAATTTTGTGAAATTTTTTCTTTTTCTACTTTAGTGAGGCTGATTTTTTTAAAAATTGAGCCCACTAAAGTGGGGGAAAAATGTAATATTGTAGAATTGCACCTAGGGGAAATTCCATATTTCAACATTTATGCCTAGCATTTATGACACTTCAAAACATTAATGAAAAAACCCCTTGGGTCAAAATTTCACGATTCTGACTCCAACAGGACAAGTGGCTGAGCAACAAAATCTTGGTGACATGTTTCCTGAGAATACAGGTCGTGGATGAATATGCAGTGCGCTAGCATCCTGACCGTTTCCTGAGCTCAAAACATGGAATCTAGAAGGTTACCCTTGAGACACGTGTCTTAGCGGTTACACTCTGAAAGTAACGGCTCTTTGTCGCCCTTACAAGCATTAAAACCTCTTTTTTCCTTCCATTCAGAGGTTGGAAGATTGGAAGACAACACACTAGCTCTCATTCTATTTTTCTACAATTTTTAGACTTCTCCTTTGATAGTAGTGCATTCATAGGTGAAGCCATGCCAAACTGAGGTCCCCCTAGAAGTAGCAACAACTCTCAAGAAAGCACTCAACAGTGCATCCGTGTGCTCCAGAGAGGGCCTTAGCCCATGGGTAACGCTCTCTCTTCCTTTCTCATTTTCCTTTTACATGCATTTATCTACTCTTTCATGGTGTGGGTTCTACTCCCGAGTGGGTATTGCTTTCACCACACGCTTATCATGGTGTAGGTTCTACCCCCAAGCAGGTATTGCTTTCACCACATGCTTTGTTTACTACTTTTTCATTCCTTTCCAACTTGGCTGTCTGTGGAGGTGGGAACACCAAAGCAGAGTCTGATTGAGGTAGGCCCCTATACAACCACCCAACAAATTTCTCCTTGATCTTTTGTGTGCAAATCACGAAAAGTAGCTTGGAGTGAAGACTTGAGTGTCCAAGAAAAGGGTGAGCTTTCTCTAAGCATCATGGTATTTCCCTCAATATTTGGTTTTCTGGTTAGTTAACAGTCCCGTATAGATCACTCCTGAGTTTGTAAATAGGATTTATTTATGTCTATTGAGTTCCTAAGTTCTCTATTGCTCAGGATGCCAACGCGTCTTCCAGATGACATGTCATGTTGGCATCCTAGAACTACGCTGACATCTTCTGGCCGAGAGCTCTCTTTTGGGATAGGAAACCTTTGATCCAACTCTCTCCAGATCTCTGACTATTTCCTTCGAAGTGTAACTGGGTTTTGGTTCTTTATCATTTTATTACTCTCAGGTGTATAAGAGTAGTTCGTTCCCTAGTGATCTCTCGAGAAAGGAGAGACCTGGGTGCAACGAATCCCTCTTATATCACAACTTTATTATTTGATTTTCATCCTAATGAAATTTTGCATACCCATCAAATAAGTTTCCTTTATCATCCCTTATGATACCCCCACTGTAGCATCTCTTCTAGGTGAAACATAGAAAAATAGTGTAAGGTTCAAAACACATAGGGTTTTATACTAAATTTGGAATATTTCAGCAAACGTACTATAAATAGAAAGGGAAAAATGGGATGTAATGAACCTACCTATTTTCTATTTCATTCAAGAAATGAGATGGACTCAAAGATAGAATTAACTTCTAGCCCTCAAGTGAGTCAATTCTATGAAAAAACTGACAATTTCCTTTATGTGTGTGTGGACGAGGGGTAAAGTTCAAACAACACTCTTGGTAGATGAAAATAAAATAGTAGATGACCTCAAATTTGTAACCTAAGACCCGATGAAAATAAAATTGTATGAGTGGAAGACACTTAAAACTTACTTCAAAAACAGTTACAAAGTGTCATGTTTGGGTGTAAAGTGTCTTGAGATAGCTTTTTGAAATGAATTTTGGGGAGCCTCTGAAGATAGATCTGAGATGCAATTTCCCACTGGTTTCACTCAAAAATGATGGAAAATAAATATGAGATCTAATATTTTGTGATCTTGACAACTTTTTTTGCAACTTTGACAACTTTTGCAACTTTTGCAATTTTGCACTTTAGAGATATCCAATCTTCAATTTTCCTTCAACCTAAGATCTGCAACACAAACACAAGAGGGGAAAAATTGTTTATTTTTTGTGAATGGGGGTTTTCCTTCGTCAAACCCCATTTTGGTAATTAAACCTTGAATTGAAAGGAAACATGAAAGGAATTATGAATGAACAATACAATGTTACAACTCACCAAACCTTTGAATATTTAACCCTTGGAAATCTGAAATTTTGCATGAGATGGCTTCAATGTATGTTGATCTTGATACTTGAATCTTTCTTTGAATCTTTGAATTGAATGCTTGGGTTAGATCTTGAAGACTACATTAGAATGTTAGCTCCAAAAACATGCATGATGCTTGAGACTTTGACATGATGCTTGAGATCTTGAATGCTGCAAAAAAATGCTTGATAAATTTTCTACTAAATGCTCTTGACAACAATATCTTCTCTTGTTAAGTTCACCTCTTGCTAGATTTTTTGAATTGATAAAATAACCTTGCTTTTATAGATGATTTTCTAATTTGCAAAAAAATAAACATTACAAGCTGACATTTGAATATGAATTTGTGATCATTAAAATATTTAGAATTTGAATTTTCCACTTAAAGGGTGTCCATTTGCCCATGGGTGAATGGGCCCTAACCTAAGTTATCAGGATTTGTGAGTTTCAGGGTGTTAATTCAATTAAATGCATTAATTAAATCACACTTCCCACTCCAGGATTTGCAATTAATTAGGCTTGTAAATATAATTTGGGCCAATTAGTGGCTTAATTAAGTCCATTTTATTAAGGGACCCAAACATAGTGTGAAAATGTAAATGAGTACAATTTTCTACACTACACCAAGTTTCCTTTAGATAGGCTATTGAAATTAAGTTTAACTCATTATTTTCTAGGAAACTTAAATATTTCACACTACTTCTCATAATAATCTTAGCTTAGTTCACCTTAGTTAGGTCCTAGTTAACCCCCTAATTTTTGTTAACTTTAATTACATATATGAAGTAATTATTAGATAACATAATTTCCAAACTTCAAAATATTTATATTCTCTTGAAGTCCTTTTCTCATGCAAATAAAACCTCTCTACTATTTCCTTTCTATCTCTAAAGATCCTATTATTTCTCTCCTTTCAAAGACACCAAGCCACAAAAGGGGGGATTGTTTCCAATTTATGACCAAGTTAGAAAAAAGAGAGCTTTTTTTCAAAGGAAAATTCCAATTCATCTTAAAATTAGTCAATACCTCCTCCCAAACTTCTTTAGCAAAGATACAATGAAAGAACAAGTGATCCACCATTTTTTCATTGACATAACATAAATTACATCTATTCAAGAACTGGAAGCCCCTCCGATTCATATTATTAATAGTAAGGATATTATTATGAAGAGCATCCCAATAAAGAAATTTTACTTTAGGGATCATCCTATTATTTTTTATTTGTCTCCAATCAAAAGAAGGAAAAACATCAAGACACTGACAATTAATTTGTAACCTAATCCAACAGAAAACCCCTAAAGGATTAGGACTCCAAACACATTCATATCTTCTTTAAATGAACTAGAAATGAATGTCCCCTATAATGTGCATCAATTGATTAATAACTTCTTACAAACCATCAATATTTACTCTCATCGATTGAATACTAAGTCTTTTCATCTAGGCTAAGTTGTTCTATTTCATTGTATATATACATTTTAGTTTTTCCATTCATTCTAACCAAGAGATCCCTAATTTTGGAAAAGTTTTGGATTGAGGACATCAAAGGAGGCTCATTCCACTAATCATTCTAGAAACTCACATTCTTGCCATTCCCCACCCTCCAGAAAAGGCCTCATTTTATCACATTTTTAATTGTAACAAATTGTTCCAAATAATAGAACCTTGTGGGAGAGTAGAAGAGAAAAGAAAGGAACAATAATCCTTATTATCCAATTATTTAGCTTTTAGAATGTGATTCCAATACTTATTTCCCTCAAGGAGATTCCATCCCATTTTATACATCAAGGCCTTGTTACTCGTTAAATAGTAATATTTGTATACCAAGATCACCCTTCCTTTTCAGTTTACAAATAGTCTCCCAATTAAACAGAGCAATTCTAGTTTTCTTCAATTCCTTTCCAAATGAAATTATTCAGAATCTACTTTATCTTCTCATATATGAAAGAAGGGATCTTAAACAAGGATAGATACAATGCTGAAATATTTTATAGAGAAGCTTCTAACAACTAAAATTTACCTACTTGGCTTAACAATTTTCCTTTCCAACCAACCAATTTCTTTTGCACCCTTTCAAAAATATTATTCCAATGGTTATTAGACAATTTCTTGGTGGATAGAGAGAGACCTAAATAAATAGCTAGAAGGACAGCCTACTGGTAGGAAAATATTCTCACAATCTTATTTTGAAGAGTAGCCTCTATTTTGAAAAAGTACAACATGCTTTTTTTATAATTTATATACTAACATGAAACTTTTGCATAATCATCAAGAATATTATTTAAATGTTTATCTTTGACAATAGAGGTAACACCAAACATGATAGTATCATCAACAAATTGTTGATGTGATGAGGGAGGTAGAGAAGAAGCAACATTAACCCATCAACCACAATTAGAAACAAATAAGGGGATAAATGATCCCCTTGTCTCAAACCTCTACCACAAGAGAAATATCCCCTAGGTATTCCATTTACCAAAAAAAAACACTTAGGATTAATCACACAAACTTTGATTAAATTTAAAAATTTCCCTCTAAAACAAAACTTTTTAAGCACGACTAAAAGGATGGGCGAGTCTAGTCTATCATAGGTTTATAATTATCTAACTTAGAACCATTCCTGATTTTTTATTCTTCTTTATAGAATGAATGAGTTAACGAGTAGTAAGAATAACATATGAAAAATTCTACCCAGAATAAAGCCTTTCTGATTGTTCGAGATAAGCAAATGAAGAAAAGGTTTAACCTTATTAACAACTAGCTTAGAGAATATTTTATAAATCATATTACAAAGGATTATAGGTATAAATCTATCATATAATTGACCTCTTCATTTTATGGGACAAGCACAATAAAATTAGAATTAAACCATTTCAAAAGCTTACCTGACCTAAAAAAATCCCTAGCAATAGTTATAAAAAAATCATGGAATTTTTTTTCCGTAATATCCTAGAAAAAAGGGGGAAGTCTATCTAGGTTAGGAGCTTTAAAAGCACCAAAATAAAAATAATTTTTTTTTAATTCTCCATAGAAATTTCCTTAAGATCATCTCAACATTTTATCCTTCCCTAAGCATACTAGGTATCACTTCCAAAATTTCATGAAGTCCTCTTGAATCTTGGTTATCATCAACATAAGTATCTCTAAAAAAAGAAATCAGAGCTTCAATAATATCCTACTCTGAGTGTAGAATAGAGCCATTTAGAAGGTTCATAATTCTAATGACATTTCTTCTTCTGTATTTTAGAGTAGACTAATGGAAAAATCTAGTGTTCCTATCACCTTTAGACAACCATTGAATTTTGGATTTCTATTTCTAAAATATCTCCTCTCCTCTCATATGCCTCTACCATTCTTGGATTAACTCTCTCTCTTTATTACAAGTATCTAAATCCTTGTCTCCTTTATCTATATATCTTTAATATATTTTTTCTCTTTTGCAAGTTTTTCTTTCTTAATAAATATATCTCCAAAAGACAATTTATTCAAGCCTTTAACTCTTTCTTTCACCAATTTCATTTTTTGAGTAAGAAAAAACATTGGAATGCCTTGCATAGGAGTATCCCACCATTTTGCAACCAGATCTTGAAAGTTCGAGTGAGGGCCCACATAATTTGATACCTGAAGGGAAAGGGCCCTTTCCTTAAGGAATCTTCCCACTACAAAATAAGTGGATTATGATTTGATCCCATTCTAGGTTGAGCTTGCAAAGATAAATTAGGAAGTATAAATTCCATCCATTCAAAATAAAGAATCTATCCAATTTAACCTAAATTAAACTATTTCCTTGTATTCTATTTGACCAAGTAAAGGAAGTTCATTGAAGTTCCACATCAATAAGCCTAGTATGAGAAAGAAAATCGGCAAAGTCCACCATTTAGGTTCCAAATAATCATCCAAATCACCCATCTTTTCTAAAGGGAACAAAGGAGTATTAAAATCCTTCCAACTTCCATTTATCCTCCATAGGCCCATTATCAAATTAGAGATGCTTTCCGATAAATGTTTTCTCTAGAGAAGACTTAGAGTTAGGTGCATACATATTGATAATATTTCATTCTTCATTATTATTCAAATTTGAGAAGGATGTCATTAAATTATTCTTATAATGGTTTACCTTTATTTTGAAAACTCCGAGGGGATTCCAAAGGGTAGAAATTTTACCAGAAGCACCATCAATAGGGCTAATAGAAAATTTAGAAATAAGCCATATTTTAGCAAAAATATGAGATAAATTCATTTCAACCATCTTAACTTCATCTATTAGAAGGATTTCCACCTTATTATCAATAATAAAACTCTTGATAAGATGTTTTCTATAAGGACTATTCAATCCCCTAATTTATTCCAAGAAAGAATATGCATCAAAAAACCTAAGGATAAAATAAATAAAAAACCTAGTTCATTAGTTGAAATAGTCAGTTGATCAAAGAATGGGGTAAACCCCATTTTTCTTCTAATTCATCATTTCTTCAATTTCTTAGAACTTGAAAGATTTTCTAGGGTCCTTTACTTTCCTAGAGCCACTTCTCTAGTTGTCTCTCTAGATCTTGTTTCCCTCTGTGAGGGCCTTGTTTAATATCTCCTGCCAAATTTGGATTTTTCTTTTTCCTCTACTTTCTACTTATAGGAACCCATTCTTCTTCATTGTTATTTTCTAGAGTAACCCCACTTGGGGAAGGGATATCATCAACACCAAAACCTAGCAAAGAAATAAAATCTTCCAAATCAAAGTCTCACACCTCTTCTTCCTTAGTTTTCTTCACTTGATTGTCATCCCTGGCCATTTGAAACTTCAACGAACCTTCCTATTTTTTTCCAATCCTATCCTTTATTGAGAATAAAATTTCCCCTTGAGTTTCCCTCACCAACTCCCCTTCTTCCAATTTCTTACTTACCAAGGATTTCTCTTCTAATTTCTTCTATTCATTAACTCTTTATTGTTCGTCTACCTCTTGATCCCCTCCAACTTGTTTCAAGTGGCCTTCTTTTTGTTCTACACATTCAACCTATTGTTTTTTTATTTACTACAATTTAATAAAGTCATCTTTATTCTTCTAGGCCCTCACAATCTTAATATGCCCTGAAGAGGGTTCAATCTCCTTTAAACCATTTTCTTGGGTAGAATTATCATTAACCACCTCCACATCTTTATCCTAAACTTTTAATGGATATTACTCCTTTATGGTTATTTTATCATTTTGATTTACCTTTTATGACATATGTATCCTACATTTATCCCTAAGATGACCATATTAGTTACAATTCTAACAAAAGAGGAGACTTTTTATAAACTATGGGTTAGACCCAATTCCCATATTTTGACTTTAATGTTATATGGGTAGGAAGAGTCGTATGCATAATGATCACATTCACACACAATGTAGAAAAAACTAGTCTAGATTTATATTGTGTAACCTTATTAATAGCTAACAGATGAAAAAAGGAGTTAACAATTCTTTAAAAAATATTGAAGTTCAAAAACTTCAAAAGTAAGCAAGGAAATTTGATCCAAGTGGGAGTAGTTGAATCTAGATCCTTAAAAGGATCAAACCCAAGTTTCCATTTACATAGAGAAAGAGTATTCCTAAACCCCTTGTCAAATGAACAAGGACCATTTGTCAAACCTTTTAACATATCTTCTTTATTGAAAAAACATAACAAAAACAAACCATCCATCATAACACTTATATTCACACTTCCTTTCAACTTCCACACCCCATACAATCATTTGCAAACCTAATCTATATTTGGCCTAAAGGAAAAAATCTTACCCGCAAGAGAATTATCCATACTTTAAATCACTTCGTCTAAAAGATCATTAAGTGTATTGACATCAATCCCTTCATCTAAATAGGTCACCAAATGATTTGATCTTCCCATAACTTTTGGAGAGTAAGTTTTTCCACCCAACTAGAAGGGTTTTCAACATCAAAAGAAGATGTTGTTTCCTACCTATTGGCCTCAAAAAATGGACTTTCACATGCTTCACAAACAACACATTAGATGGGGGGTCCCCTCGTTGCCACCTCCCCATCCCACAACCCTATATCCAAAATCCCAAGTTCAAAAAAATTTAGAAAATTTTAAATTTTGCAAAGCATGTCTTCTATAATATTTTTTTCTTTCTTCCCTACTTGGAAGGTTATATGAGTGTTGCAACTAGCTGAATTCGAGAAGGATTAAGATTTCAATGTATCTTATAGGTTATGGAATGTTTACTTATTAATGAGCAATTAGTATCAGAGTTTATGATACAAGAAGTTGTGCAGGTAATATATAGGAAGAAATATTGAAAAGGGTGTTCCTACCTTTCAATTTGTAGTGTATAAATTGTTTTTGAAGTTTATTTTAATATTTTTTATTAATAATTATTATTATTTATTATTAATGTAGTATTCTCAAATGGGGGAGGCCCTATTATTGTATGGTAGTTAGTATAATGAATATTTTATGAAAAATATCTAAGTGTGTAATCATGCCATCATCTAACCCCTCAAAGAAATGGGATCACATCATTTCCTCCCATCCATGTTATGCTATTCTATATTTATTTGCCCCAATGATTCTAGGTAGGGTAGAGGTGCATAACTCATATTATGCACTAGGCCCAACTCCTACCCTATGAGTTGAGGATGGGGCAACACTTATACTTATTAGGGTGGTGAATCGTACTTATTCTATTTAATCAATTCATGTTGGGGTAGGTGGAATACAATTTAACTATAGTTGTGGAATTGGAGTGGGTTTGAAGAATGATTCTATCTTTGGTTAGGAATGTATAAAATCAATTCTAAGCAGATCTAGAGGAAGTAGATAATGTTGATCTTATTGACTTGGAACCCTCAAGAATGACAATGATCCACCAAGTGGACGAGCAATATAACCCTAATAGGAAAGACCTCTCAACTACCTACTAATTCCTTCTATCAATAACATTGGAATTGCCCTTGCTACATAATTCAAATTGTCTCCTTTTAGTTATGTTGAACAATTTTTCCTTATGAAATTATAGCAAAGAAGCTGCACTGCACAGAAAATTCATTCTATTGTAATACCGAAACAATGGAAGTGGAAAAAATCAATAATTAACATCTTTTTCATATGAACATGTAACAAATGGATTGTAAGACACTCTGCGATCGATGGCCTTGTAAACAACACTTCCCATTACAACTGCCAAAACAGAAAGCAGGACAAAATAACAACCCACACCACACACTCCTCTATTCACATACAAATTTACCCCATTACAGCGATCTTCGATCTCCTGCGTAAACTTCCATTGTAAACCCATTACTCTGTGAAGAACATGAAACTAGGGGCCTTAATAGGACACATTTCCCTGCCCAAATTTACTTGGTTGCTCTCTACACTCTCCTCTGTTGTAAAAGCAGAGATGTTCCTTCTGCGAAGGGCTTGATTGGCTCCACCTCCATCATTTTGTAGTAGAATTCCTTGTCGAGCATTATCAAGCCTGGGAGAATCGCAGGGCAAGTTATTATAAAAGCCTCTGGAAGAATCAAATGAAAGAGTCCTGTACATCTGCTGTCCTCTGTTTCGAACCACGGCCCTGTAAAGAAGCGGTATCAGCCCTTCCATTGTCAGATATCACAAAATCTTGAATACAAAGCAAAACTATTGAAGCCACTCAATCCGATGCAATGGCAAGAGGCCTGTTGCACCCATAAATAGCTTTCAATGCAGGCTCTTCGCCGAAACCTCACAGAAGCCTACGTTATACCGAACACCGGTTTTTGCAATCAGGCGGCCGATTTCAGCGACCCAGTTGGTCAAAATGAGATAACGTAAAGGAGGGGCGATCATTATGGACTGGATGTTACAGTTGTGCTCTAGATAGTCAGAATTTGATTAGTCAAAGAAAGAGAACTCTCTGGCTATTGTGAGATGTTTATCCTTCAAGTAAGAACATAGATAAATCCCCGACAAGATAATGGTGGACTCTGCATTTAAAAAGAAAATTACTCCCTTGTCAACCGTTGTTTCCGTGATCTTCCGAGCTTCTGAATTATCTAGAGAGTGGACTTCTGTTATTTTGTTTTCAGATTTAAATAAGGGTAGTAGGGCTGGGCTTAACCAGCACACTCTAAGCGTTGACCGCTTAGGTGGCTGGTGTGGGCCCGTTTAAATCCGTCCTTCCGTTCACTTTCCGTTCTCCGTTAACCTTCAAAATTTTCACGCGCAGTTTCAAACCTTTTACCTCTAAGTTTTTCGCGCCCAGTTTTAAACCGTTTCAATTTCCCACCCACGCAAACCTCAAACTCATTGACAAATTTACTACGCTGCAGAGGTTTCGGTGATGTCAGTATGGGCACAGGTTTATAAAAATTATAATATCGATATTTACTAGCAATCGCACCTTGCTGTGCAATGGGTACGCCCAAGAGGTGTGGAAGATGAATTGGGAAAAATTTGGCTTATTTTTTCATACATTTGTGTAGCACAAAGGTCAATTGATAGGTCGTTTTAAAACTGATATTGTTTATATATTATTATAATTATTATTACTATTATTATAGTATTAATTTTATTTTATATTTTTATTATATAATAATACTATTATTTTTTTTATTTTTATTTTATGTATTAATTATTATATTTATCACATACTCTCTAACATATTAACATACATTTAGTTTTTTTCTCCTATTCTATCCAAAAATCAATTAAACTATGAGATATGGTTTATTACTGTTAAAATAAAAATAATTATATTAATTAAATATTATATTAGATTTATATAATATAAAAGAAAATATGTAATAATAAATGTAATCATAATTTTAGATATGTAAGAAAATATTGTATTTTAAAGTACACATAAATATGCAATTATTACTTAAAATTTCATGAAAAAATAACAACAAAAATAAACATAATAACATATTGCAAATTATTTGCACTTACCCACATGGTGGGGACCCTTGTAATAACAAAATAAATGAATAATATAGTTAAATATTATATTAGATTTATATAGTATAAAAGAAAATATCTAATAATAAACGTAATCATAATTTTAGATGCTTAAATTAGAAAATATACAAAAAAAATTCACCCCATGATAAGTGTAAAAGTAAACATAATAACATAATGCAAATTATTTGTTGACTTTTTTTTTTGCCTATATATGATTTAAAAACTACATAAAAAAATCAATCACAAAAATGTATCTGTAGCTAAAAAAATTACGACCATGGAAAAACGATATTAATCATTTTATGTAATTAACAGTTTTATTTTAAAATATAATATATAATAATAGATATAATTAAATTATTTATAATTTTTTGTTATTATTAAAATATAATCCACATTTCATGTAATAATTTAAAAATTTATTAATAATAATAAATATAATTAAATTATTTATAATTTTTTATTATTATTAAAATATAATCCACATTTCATATAATAATTTTTAATTTAAACATTCCCATCATTATAAAGACATGCGCTTATAACTTAAAAAAAGATACTTTTTAGAAGCATAAGTAAGATAAATAATATATCTAACTTCTATTCTACTACACAAAACAACGAATTCTATTATTTTAAATAAATATTAAAATAATAAAAAATAAAAATAACAAGTAAAATAAGAATGATGTTAAAAACAATGAAAACCGATTCTAAATGCCAATCCTTATTTTAGGAAACCATTTCCTTGTAGACTAGAATCGAATGAAATCGTACGGCCAAATCTAGTCAAGATCACTTGAAATGTAAACGAAATTCAATCCAAATGCAGACGAAATGAAATTCGGAAGAAGAGTTTTTTTCACGACGCCAAATCCTTTTTGATAAATTTTGATCTATTTTTTACTATATAAAATTAAAATATTATTAATTATAAGTTTTTATTATTCTATGTAATTCTATATTAATTGACTCTATTTACAATCAAAATTTTATATCATATTTATAACCATTTCATTATTAAAAAAAAACTATATAATAAAACAATTTACAGTCAAATTATATATTATAATTATTAAAAAATCAAATTACATAATATAATAATTAAAAAATTCAAATATACACTATAATTAAAAAATTAGAAAGCTATTCATGTGTAAGTTAATGTTTTGTTTAAATTCATGTGTGCATACGTAAGATAGGGCCTATGTATTAAGAAGGCTCAGTATGGTTCTTAGCTTAGCTTTTCCGTATTCTTATTTTATAATTATATTTAAAGTCTCTTTTGCTGCGTTGGGATTATGTGCCATGTTCTGTCTGTAAGTATATTTAATGGTGGTCAAGGAGTAAGCTACTACGAAGGACACCTACTCAAAATGATGGGATGGATTTAAATAAAGGTCTCTGATATCTCCTCTGACAAAAGTAGAATTGATTTAATGTTTGGTGGCTGTACAAAAAATTGTAAATAATTTTGGTTGATCCTGTCCCATATGTCGGTGTATTGAAACGGCCTAAGGGCTGGATTGAGATCAAAGAATGAACGTAAAAATGAAATACAACCGGGAAATGGAAAGGGCGACAACTGGTTCTTACCCCACCTGCCGTAAGATCTATTTAATACACACGATTACTTTCTGACAATGGTGATTACTTTCTGACAGCAGCGATTCCTTTCTGTCTATGTATGGGTTTATAAACGATCTAAACAGTCGTTCCCATAGAAAAAGCAGTGTGGAAAGCAACGAAAAGTGATGAACGGCTTAGATTCGTCCTGCACAGTACATGCGCAGGCCTACACAGCAGCGAATTTTTTTTTAATTTTTTTGGAGAGCGCCGGCGAAATCACGGAAAAGCGGCAAAAAAATGGCGAAAAATGATGAACGGCTGAGATTCGTTTAACTGTATTGCAGTTACTTGTTAACCGTTGATAGTGAAAATTGGGTTGGCTATTTCCAAATATGATACGCCTTCGGCGTAATTAAGTATTTATTTGCATGAAAATACTTCATCATTCATATCTCATAAAAAAAATTAATAAATCTAACATTTTATAAGGATCATATCATAAATTTAATATTTTAACATTTTATAAGGATCATATAATAAATTTAATATTTTATAATGACTATATTATATATGTGAGAACAAATCTAGCATTTTCCCACATTATATATATAATTGCATTAAAAGTTTAGGTATAGATAAGTTCATTTATATATGTAAGTTTGATTTTGAAGGTTGATCATTATTTAATATTTAATTACACTCATATTTTATATTGTGTAATGATGTAAATGATTTTTTAATTAAATTATTGGAAAATTATATATGAGATCTCTTATTCAATAATAATAGATATAAAAAATTATATATTTTAGTTATATAAAAGGACTTGCTAAGTATTTTTTGTTTTATTTTTTACTATGTAATTTAACCACTATATGACTAGTGAGATAAACCTTAACTATTTTATTTGTACTTTACACCTCTTTCCATCATGAAGACACTCTCATCCACTTCGTAATAGCATATGAAAAATCAAAAAAAGATTGATTAACAAGTAATAATGATTCTTAAAATGAATGTTGTTTCCCATTCTTATTTATTGGATAACTTAGGAGGCAACTATACCCCAAATATCTACCCATATACTAATTAGAGAGAGAAAGATGTAACAGATGTTGTTGCTTCATAAAGAAATTAGATTTCACAAAAATCCTTTATTATTAGCCAAATTAACAAACAATTTATGTTTTAATCTTTCGATTTCTCTTACTAATCTATTGGAAAATGAGCAATCTCATAGTATTTTAGGGGCAAAGGTGATTATGAATCCTTTATACATGTTTGAAATTTTCTTTTATATTAAAATTTATAAAATTTAGATTGCAAGATAAGTTTTTAACATTTTATAAAGTCAAGATAACATGAAAAATAATTTATAAGACATGTTAAAAAAATTCAAAAAATTTAGGTACTATGAACAATATTTTGAGAATTTTCAAAATTCCTTCTAAAATGAAATCATACTTGTAATTTTTGTAATGGTTGTCGATGCTTGCACTTGTTCTTTTTGTATAAATTGTTCTATGATTCTTGATTTTAATTTTTTCCTACTTCTTCCTTATTCAACTGTAAGTTATTTTAATTATTTTGGACTTGGATAATTATCAAGCATTTATAATATATGTTATTAATCATTAATTTTGGGTTTGTTTATAATTTAGGTAAGTTAATTTTTTGACAAAGTCCAAACCTTGTTAGAAAAGAACAACACACAAAACCATAGCAACCTAGTTTCCCAAAAATAAAAATGTGATGAAAGAGATCAAGCCCAAATAATTCTTCATCCACAAGTGTAAACCCACACACCCTTAGACTTTCTGTGTGGTTGAGAGACCAATTAGGAGATATCATTCTTTCAGGTTTGAATAATTGTCCATGAAGTGTTAACTCCCAAATTTGCAGACCTAGGGGAAGAGGGAGAGGATTCCCCCCAAGGGCTCATCTAAGGGCACTACTAAGGGATAAAATGGAGTTTTTGATTCAAAAACTACCATATCAAGAACAATAAACTAGTATTTTGAAGCTAAAGGAAAAATAAGAATAGTAGAAATAAGTTGTTGAGTATTAAGAACATTAGCCAAAATATCTGAAGGAACCTCATAAGACCTAGAGGGTAAATTTGTTATAATAGAGGAGAGTGGCTCTGATTCCCCTAAATCAACTATTGAACCTTTAGGAAACGACATAAGATTATTGAGAACAAAAAATTTCCACCTAGTTGAGGAAGATTTCTTGTGGATAATATGAAGAAAATCCAAAGACAAGTTCCTATTAGTGAAGCAACATGTAAATCAAAGGGGGTGCCCTTGCAATTGACCAAATAAGATAAAGATTGGTTATTAACTTGTAGAAAAACCTCACATGGCAAATATTTTAACATATTTTTCCACCATGAAACATTCAAAAGAGGTACAAGTAAAGTTTGTTGAAGGTGGGCCCACCTTGAAGGATCAAATCTCATTCCAAGAAGAAATGGATGAATTATTCTTAGTGGTTATATCTCCTCTAGAATAGATGAAGGATATAATCACCATCTTGATAGAATTATTGTCACTAAATATTTTGATGCTACTCTCTTTGTCACATGACTAATAAAAATTCTAAGGATGACTCCCTACTAAATTTTTCACAACACATCAAAATATTATTACATTAATAATTAAAATAGTCATTGGAATTTTTATAACTAATAATTTTCATAAATACTAAATCACATGCAATTATTGTAGCATAAAAACTATTTAATCACTTATAATTATTCTTTCATTTGTATCTATTATAGTTAATGTGATCCCTAAATGATTGTAACATCTAGGTGTTTGGTATACTTATAATCATGTTCATAGACGATGCACCATTTATAGTGTTAAGTGTTAGATCTTATATAAAATCATTTGTATAAAAAATCTATGGTTGGGGTTTTAGCCCTTAACTAATTATGAATAAGACTCATTTGCACCAATTGAAATTGAATTTTTCATTGGATCTAGATGGATTTTAAAAAGGAGTCTCTTGTCCATATAACAATAGCACCTAAGGAACTTGTGAACCTCATGGTAATCTAATGTGAATGTGTAGGTTTTGGAAGTATAAACAAGTGTGGTTGGGGCCAGGTCATTGGAAACCACAAAGAGGTAGAGGTTTTAGTATAGGCCCCTCAATTGTTAGGGTTGAGGGTACTTGTGGCCTTAATCACACTTAACAAATCATGTATTGATGTGGCACATGTAGGAGACTTGTTTGAAAAATACATAAAGTATAGCATGTTTCTATTCATTCAAGATGAAAATTGGTAGCCGAAAGAAGCCTTGGTACATCAAATGCATCAAATGCATCAAATGAAAATTTAGTCTCCTATACTGGTGAACATCCAATACTTTCTTTGGGCCATGAAGTATTGTAATATGAGGAAGATCAATATTCATGCAAAGGGTTAATTTGTATATTTAATGCTTTATGACCTAGTTTAGTTTATCTTCAAGCATGAACTACTAAAATTATTTTTAAAAGATAAAAGGAAAAATAGAAATATATCTAAATGCCCATGAATTTTTTGTTTTATTATGTCAATTTGTAGAGTATAGATCATATATTTTAGTGAATGTGCCTTGGTTTTGCAATAAGAATTTTCTCTTGACTAAACCATGATTTCTAAGTATGGATTCAAATTCCTTATTTTTTGTAATAGTTTTGGGTGGATGCTTGCTTCCAACGGATATGAAATATTTTAGGGATATTTTTGGCAATTGATCCAAAAGTAGATGGTTTGGTCCACTCAACTTTAGACACACCACATTAAAGGTCCCTAACCAGTTTCCATTCACCTAATGTATGAGCAAAAAACATAAATAAAACATGGAAGACCACAAAAACTAAGGAGGAATCAATAAAATATTATGAAAAATGGTTTAAAAGTGTGGTTAGAAAGTTGGAAGAAACCTTGACATAAAAGAAACAAATTGAGTGTTTTATTTTAGGTTTAACCTCTCACATTATAGTTGAAGTAGAAGAGAAGATTTCCTCTTCGTATGAGGATGTAGTAGAATTGATCACCATAATATAATCCTATTCAAATATAAGGGAGAATGATTTGGTAGGAAATGATGAAATTGATAATTTTAATTAGAGTTGGACAATGTAATATTGAAGTAATAAATTATAATGAAAGCTAAGAAAGATGAGACTTCTCCGCCATCTAGAAGAAGTAAATTTTGGTTTAAAAATTACACTAGGGAAGAATATCTAAGGAATGAATGTTTGATAACCAAATCCAAAATCTACAACCTTTTCTAGTATCCTCCTCACTTGTGCCAAAATGGAAGCCTTGGAACATGGTATGGACATCCATCAAAGCACAAAGGATAGAGAAGTTTTGTCAGATGTTGTTGTTACAACTACTCTAGTAGACATGCATGAAAAATGTGGAAGCATCTAACAAGGGGTGTGAAGTGTTTTGAGACCACATTTCATACTTATTTATAAGGAATTCTATATATGGCTATAATAAATCATCCACAAGAACCATAGTTCACCATGCTAAACATTGACCTACATGTATAATTGGATAAGTGATCCTAAGATACACATTCAAGCCCTTATAGATCAATATTTTTTGACTATTACTTTGATGATCAATTCATAGCTAAGCTTTTCCTATATTCATTAAGGAACAAAACCTTAAAATGGTTCTACTCTTTATCTACCTATTTTATGGGTTCCTTCCTCTATCTCACATATATTTCCATGGAACACATTGAAGTCAACATAGAATTGTAGGTCAATTTCATCAATGTTATATATTGCAATCAAGGTAAAAATGAGAAGGTGATTGGTTTTTATCTTCTATTATTAATTCCTTCTTTCATAAATCTATCTTCTTCTCGACTCTAATATCAAGAGAGTATTTATTAAGAATATTTTTCCAAAGCTTCACAATCAAAATCTCTTACACAAATATCCAAATTTTATAACACTTTGTACCACCTTGTATGATTATACATAAGTGATAGATCACCTTAAGGTCATCTCTTTGACCTTGATGACTCTATTTTTTAACCCCATCCTCTTCTCAAGAAACCAATAACTCTACAAAAAAGAACACCAATAACTTATAATTTTCTCCTTAATCCAACCCTAACAATTAACTAAAATAATCAAATTTTCCTCACTCCTCTTTTTCATCTAAACTTACTATCTCCATTTACAAGCTAACTGTAATTGGATGAAGCTAGAAAAAATCCTAGTTCCATCTTTCATGAGTTTCTTTGAATAACCTTATCCAACTTCATCCTATCCAACCCTTGAACCCAAACCTCTTATTATTTTAAAATTTCCATTTCTTTATAGTATATTGACCTATTTCGCTATGAAACATGCCTTACTATTATCCTCTCCTTTATGTTTTTCTTAATTAGCTCTTTGGAATTCCTTATCACCAAATCATGTTTCATTTTACCTAAATATTATTTTTTCATCTTCACTTTCATAATATTCTCCTAGGATATGCTTCTATTAATCCAACCATAGTAATTACTAGAGTTCTTTTTCTTTTTCTCTTTTTCTTAAGTTTGTACATGGCAAGTTTTTCTTGACTTTTTTCTTTTTTTCTCCTTTGTATTATTTTCCAATTTATCTTTTGTCAATGAGGATTCACCTATATTCTAAATTCATTTTCTATATTTGATTTGTTTTCTCCTCTGATTTAGTTACTCATTACTACTTTAGCATCATAAATTACATTTGGACTAGACAATTATTCACTTTCTAATCAATGATGCCAACACATTATTATAGAACTATTAAATTTGGGACAACTATTAATATCATGTGATTTATCACCAAAAAAATAGCATGTGGATTTTCCTCCCTTTTTTCCTTTCACTCATTAGCATAATGTCCTAGTTTGCCATAGTTATAATATTTTGGCCTTTTGGTCGTCCTTCTTTCTCCAATACCTCTATTATTATTATCATGGTAGCCTCCCCTACCACCTCCATCTCAATAGTTGTCATGTTGACTCATGGAGGGTCATATATCTTGAATTTGTGGTACCATATAGTGTATATTGGTAGGTGGTCTTATACTTTCTCTCAATTGAAGTTCCCACTAGCCACGTGCCAAATAAACATTCAGTGATTTTATAGCTAAACCCTATGTTCTATCCATACCCATATCCAAAAAATAATATTCATCTTCTTCATGAAGTAACATTAGACACCTGTTTGTGTCATGTTTGTCCCACTTTGCTCACACAACCTGCCCACTTCTACATAGATGTTTGAAAGAAGAACATTAGTTGTATCTTTTTTAAAATCCAAATAAAAAAATAACATTGCTGTAAATACTCCTAAGCCTATATTCATATGGGATCTGCAGACAACAAGAAAACAGATCCACACATCCACCCCAAGTTCAACTGGCATCTTGATGATAAAGTTAAGGGTGTCCTCAAAATAGCCAGCATGAACAAGTAGGTCAAACACACATAATGATCAATTATATGTGTAATGCAGCAGGGCTTACCCATGTGATTGAAGTATGTACAGCTCACATTCACTAAACCTGCATGGCTGCAGCAAAGCTTATAGCGTCAGGACATGCTCCAAAGTGCTTCATTAATTCAAATATTTTGAGAGCATCCTTGTAAAATCCATTTTGTGCATATCCCACAAACATTGCATACCCTAAGACTACATTTCATTGAGGCATTTTTGTCAAACAGTTTTCGTGCCTTGTTTATGCTTCCACATTTTCCATATATGTCTGCTAGAGCATTCCCAACGATAGTATCTGACCAAAATCCCCCTTCCGTTAAGCTTTATACATCTGACAAAATCCATGTCCTTTATCCTTCGATTGATTGCATACTTTGTTCCAAAGCTCCCATTTTGGACAGGCAGGGAGGATGCTGGCAAAGGTTGCAGCGTCTGGCTTTACACCTACCAACTGCATTTGCTTGAAAGTTTTTGAAGCCTTTTCAACAAATCCCTTTTGCGTATATGCTGCAATCATGGCATTCCATGAGACCACATTTATTTGGGTATTCTGTCAAACAGTTCACGTGCCTTGTCTATGCTTCCACATTTTGCATACATGTCTACCAGGGCAGTTGCAGCTACAACATCTGACAAACATTCCTTTCCTTTATCCTTTGGTGGATGTCCATACCTCGTTCCAAAGTTCCCATTTTGCCACAGGCAGAGAGGATGATGGCAAAGATCGCAGAGTCTGGGTTTACACTTGCCGATGACATTCGACTGAAAGTTTCTAAATCCTTTTCAACAAATGCGTTTTGTGCATACCCTGCAATTTTAGCATTCGACGAGACCACATTTATTTAATGTATCCTGTCAAACAGTTCACGTCCCTTGTCTATGCTTCCACATCTTGCAGACATGTCTACCAGATCATTTCCAGTAGTGATGATGGACGTCTATACCCTGTTCCAAAGCTCCTATTTTGGCACAGGCCGTGAGTAGGGATGCAAGTGAAGTCTGTTCGGCACGGAAACCTATTTGTTGCATATGGGGATATACGGGCGAGAGAAAATGGTTTTAAAAACTCAAAACTTTACGCGGGATTTACAGTGAACGGGAACGGTGATAAGAAACGGCGAACGGGATAAATTAATGGGGTCCACACCAGCCACCTAAGCGAGTCAACGGTTAGAGTGTGCTGGTTAAGCCAGCCCGGGTAGTAGTGGGTAGTAGTGGTTATGAAGTTGATGTCTTTTGGATTTTTTCATTTGGAGTATGAAACTAGCATATCTAGATTATTACATAATCTGTATAAGAAACGTCGAGAGATATCAATCCGTTTTGAGATATATTCATTAATTGCATCATAATATAATATCATTTGATTATATTATAGTAATGTAGAGTAAACCACATGTGTATAATATTGAATTTAACTAAGGATATATCTATCTTATTAAATAACATATATAATTAAAGTCAAGATATATCATTTTCAAAGAGTTAATTTTTTATTACTTTGTTTAACATATTTATATTACATTTGTATTATTTTAAAAATATATATTATATTTATTAAATAATATATTCAATTTATATTTATTATTACATATTTTATGAAATATTTTGCATATTATTAAATATAAATATTGTATACATACACTCCCTTTTCCTCCCACCCCATCTCTCTCTCTACCTCTACCCCCTCTCCACTATTTTCCTCTCCACTATTTTTCTCTATCACTACCTATATCTCTCACTCTTGCCTCCTCTATATATTCCTCTCTACCCCTCTCTCCATATCACTTCTATATCTTTATCTTTCTCTCTCAATCTCCCCCTCTCTCATCGTCTCTTTTCTATCTCTATTTCTCCCTCTTCCTCTTTCTCTCTCATTCCATTGCTCCCTCTCTATATGTTTCTTTCTCACACCGCTTCTATATTTCCCATGTTATATCTATCTCTATCCATATCTCTCCCTCTCTCCTTATCACTCCCTCTTTCTATTTCTCTCTACTCTCTCATCTCTCTATTTCTCCCCCCCCCTTTCCTTCCCTCTCTATCTATTTGTAAATATATATCCCTCTCCATATCTCTCTAACCCATATACACACACTTCCTCTTTCTCCTTCCCTACTTCTATCTCCATCTCTTTATCTTTTCACCTATCTATACCTCTCTATTACTTATCTCTATCACCTTATTTCTCTCTCGCTCTTCCCCCTCTATCTCTCTCTCTCTCTATCTATATCTCTCCACATCTATTTCTCTATCCCTATACATTTATATCCTTTCCCTCTCTCCCCCTTCTTCATTCTCTATCTTATTCACTCCATCTCTCCATCCATCTTTTCTATTCTATATATTTATCTTTATGTTTCACTTGATCTCCCTCTCACTCATCTCTATCTCTTTCTATCCATATCCTTCTCTACATATATCTCCATATCTATCTATCTCCCTATCTCTTTATCTCTTTTCCTATCCCTCTATCCCTCTATATCACCCTCTATTTATATCTCTCCCTCTCCCCCCTCTTCTCTCTTCCTTACTCTCCCTCCCTCTCTCTATCTCTCCTCATCTCTCCCTCTCTTGCTCCCTCCCTATTCCCCTATCTATCTTTATATCTCAAACATAAAGCTCATCAAGGCATGCTTGCCAAAAAAAATATCTAGAGTCTAATGTGAAACAAACCAAAATCAAATAATTCAAGACAAAAGGAAAAAAAAACAGAGGTATGAAACAAAAGTTCAAGCGACATAAATGGAATTAAAATTAGTAGAAACTGCATTTACCTAGTTATTGGTTTGGTGTCTATTGCGGAGTAGCTGAAATACAAATAATTGAATATTACAGACAGTGACCATTTCGTTATGTGTGTCTAAATCGTCCATCTTCTGTCAAGCAATTTAGGGCGATCTAAAGAAAAAATACATTAATAAAATGCTCTAGTACTAAAGCAAAATGAATCATTGCCAGTTTCAAAGCTGTGTGCATTTGCTGAGTTCCAATGTATGTGCTTCTTAGTTCCATTGGGACTCTTGTTGTCTATACGGTACATGAAAATACTTCCATAAAGCAGGGTTTGTGGACATCAATTACCATGTTGCACAAGAGATGTATGCACAACGTGCAGAATGGATGGCCTAGCTATCCTTCTTTCCTAGCTATCCTTCTCATCAAGAAAATGGATGGCCTTTCATTATTCTTCAATGCATTTAAATTTCTACTATTAAAATGGCTTGGAAATTTTTCCATGGCTTTTCGTTTCAAGATTGTAATCCAATGATGTCACCCTCCCTGCATTGGCCTACTTCAATTTCAATACCTCTTTTCTTTAAGAGTATTACTGTACAACAGTTTTTTCTTGGTGGCTACATGAATCATACTGAAAAATTCATTAAATTCCACACAAGAAATAGAATTCACAAATAGAAAAATAAGTTGAGAGAAGATGGGTAACTGCTTGAAATGAGACGAAAGAAGAAAAAATAATACATACCTCAAAATTTCGCAATACCGCACCTTAAGGGTTTTTGAAAAAAAAAATCAGGCATTTTCAATTCACCGCCACTACTCAGAACACTACATGCAGAAAATAATGAATATGAGCCCTCCATTGGACAGTTATTAATTACTGGGCACGTTTACTCTTTATTTGCCCAGCAGTTAAATCTTTATTCGCACATTCGATGTGGACTATAAATAACGCCAAAATTTTTGGTCTTGCTACAAGTATTTAACTGAAATTCAAATTCAGGTTTCTCTACTGTTTCCAGTTACCGTGGAGAAGTAAAATAAAGGAAGAATAGGCAATATACACCTGCAAATACTATGTATATTCAGACCATAAATAGGTTGTATATCTTTTAAATATTCTTCTCAATATAATAACTAAATCTTTATCATTTGATATTAATAGCTTTCAGAATTAAGCTATAATTTTAAATCATAAAACAAAGAAAACAGAGTATAAATTACATGCCTACAACCCTTGCTTCTGCACTATATATTCTCCAAACAGTCATAGGCTCCAATTTATGCACAGCCTCTAAAAATTCCAAAATTTAATGAAATCACTTCCTATGGATACTGATGCCAACCTGCCTCTTACGACTTTGAGCTCAAAAGTAATTTTCTTCACTAAATTTCTCTTCTAGGGAAACCATTGTCCATAATAGTGCTTTAAGCAAAGGATTAATCAACTTTTGCACCATGTCCTTTCAGACATTCATGGCAGTATATTCTCAATGTCAAAGTTACTCCCCAAACCAATAAATAAAGTCTTTGCAAAATCAAAGATAATTCCAAAAGAAAACGTTGAACTTCTAATAAGTCCCCTCGCTTAGAGGTTCCCTTCTCATCCCATTTGCCATGGTTGGCGCCTTCTTTTAAGGCAACATTTTATTCCACTTTGTGGGTATTAAAATCATGCAAGCTTTAAGAAGATAAGTCTGGTGTTTCATAGCACAATTATGAGTATGCTAAAATTAGCCTCTCTCGCCACTCTTTGTAGTTTGAGCATTCATACATTTATAAGCAAAAAGAATATACTTGTGAGCTTTTCATGCCACGGCTGAATGGTCGTTAGAAGCATTGAAGTGGCAGTTAAAAAGTTGTTCAAAGGATATTTTCCATCGCCACATAGTGGCTGCATAAATATAAGAAATGTGGCGCCGACATAAGTCCATTTAGGAAGGCTTTAATGCCCAAACTAATGCCTCTATTATAGCCTTTCTTGGAGGCTAATATGTACATATTTTTGTGATATGCGGTTGATAATATTAATAAAAAATTAAGGGTCATGATTTCAAGAAGGTAGAGAACAATATGGTTTTTATGCCATTTAAAATGCCTTTATTTTGATATTCATTAATGGTTTTAGGTAGTTATTTATTATTTTATATATTTTAGTATCAAAATGTAGAGTTTTTATATCAAAAAATAAATGAAGGGTGATGATTTAAAGATTCTCCTTGATTTATGTAGAGTTTTTAACACACCAAATGCCATACGTAAACGCTTCAATGTAATAAAATGCCTTTATTTTAGCCTATATTCATTAAATGGCTTTAGGTAGTTATTTATTATTTTATAATGGTTTTTATATCAAAAAATAAATGAAGAGTTTTTTATATCAAAAAATAAATGAAGGGTGATGATTTGAAGAATTCTCCTTGATTTAAGGTAGAGTTTTTCTGAACACACCAAATGCCATTGTAAAACGTCTCTCGATGTAATTAAAAGCTGCAGTTATGAGTATGAAACCACCAAATAAAGCAATAAGTGGTGCAGCCACGCATAGTGGAGGATAACATGCCACGCATGGCATAAGAAACATTAACATTAAGAAGTTGTTTGAAACCTATTTAATCACATAGCTTTGGGAGTGAATAATTGCAAAATAATATGGGATTGTATGCCACTTTGAAAAGGAAAAGTTTAAACAGGAAACTTTTGCATCATTACACAACATTTTGAAGTGTATGACTTGGTAATACGCATATGCCAATTGATTTCTCACGACTCGGTTAAGAGTTAGAGTTTAAATCCATTATGGACTTTATATGTGTTGCTTAGATAACTTTTTCTACTACCAACAATAAGGAAATAAAACGACCAACTTGTCATTCGACTTGCATGGTTATAGATTTGGATTTGAGTTCTTATTTCCAGTTTGAGAGGTGGCAATAAAAGGTAGAAGGTGGTGTAACTAGTAGCTTATCTAGGGTATTTGTTTTCTCATTACTTTTATAAATAAGGAGGTGCATCTTAGCATTTGGGTGGTTCATTCTCATTGAGTTCATTTTGCTGAGTTATTTTACTATGTTCATTGAGTGTATTTTAGAGTTCATTTTGTGAGTTTGAGAGTAGATTGTTGAGTGAGTGTGATTTTGTGAGTGAGAAGAAGTTGATTATGGAGTTGAGTATGTAGAAACAAGGAGATCCATTGCATTGAGCATAGGGTTGCAAGTCTTACATTGGAAGCTATATTTTCTAGGCATGCTTGATATTCTTACTTCTATTTCTCTCTTATTTATTTTGAAATTAAGTTGAGTGTTGGTGGAAATGGTTGTGCCAACACTAAATGCATTCTCTTGTTCCTAGATAGTTATGAATGCTTGAGTTTTCATCTAGATTGTATATAAATCAGATTAGGGAATCTATAGAGCATGATATGAGTTTATCATGATTATATAAATTTGAAAAGTGAAATTATTGAAGAGTAGTGTGATAATTTATAATATTATAGTATTGTATATGTGTTATTGCTTCCAATAAATGGATTGGAGTCATAATGGGATTATGTTGTCATTACTATCTTTGGAAGGATATTGTTTTATGAATACATATATGTATGATAGATTGTTTTGAGTAGAGAACTTACATTCTCAAAAAGGTTATATTCCTTATGTGAAAAGGGTAAATTATTCCCTAGCATTAGGGTATACACTTGAAAAAGAGTTTATATCATTTTTCAACAAGAGAGTTAGAATATGTAAATACGACTTCATTATCTTCTATTTTATATATTTGACCTAGAGTATATTAATACCTATTCATGGTATTCTAATTTGAGAGAAGATAACTTTATGTCTCAAAAAACCAAAGTCGAAAAGTAAGGAGATTTGAAGGTGCAAAAGCATAGACTTCTCTTAATTAGAAAATATTCTCCAAATTAGATGCAAAACTTATCATACATTTAGAAATGTGAATATATGTGTCATAATGAGAGCAAGGATATATGATTGCCCACTTATTTACAAATGTAGGAACCTTGTATATAAATTATACTAAGGATAACTTGGAAAGAACCATGAGGAAAGTGGGAATTAGTTGAAAGGTCCCTAGTTGAATTATTAGAAGTTAATAGCTTGTTATGTTGAAATAATATGGATATTACTAGAAATATAAGACTTTATATGTTATTTAATGTCAAAGATAACCAGATTGGTTATGGAATCCTAGAAGGATGGAGCCTTACTAGATATGACAACAAAGAGTCTGAAAATCAATATGAAGAAGTAATCTTCTTGAATCAAGTTTAAATCTAAATTATTATTCATATCGCCATATTGCTAATGCTATAGATTGAGACCACTTGTGTCTAGTCAGTAATATGAAATCATCAATATTTATATAATTATATATGAACTAAGAGAGTCATTACTCCCATGAGTAGAAGAAATAACTTGAATAAGAGGCATTTTCTAGTCCCAAGAATGTTATAAATGTGTAACGAGGTATTCAAGAGGTTCGGTTAAACCTAATTAGTCAATTAGATAAATATAAGTGTGTTATCACTTTTATATGGAATCTTGTTTATGTTATTTAAATCTTGAGAGGGGGTGGGTGAACATACAACACCGCTTCATAGAAAGTGGATTTATTTTATAAAGTAAGTGTAGGTGCCACTATGTACACTTTGTTAATTCACTATGAGTCAGGATCGCATAGCTAGTAGGGAGTGTCATGCATGTTAGGAAGGTATCTTGTGTATGATAGCCCTAGTTACGTAGGACACAACACCATGCTTAGATAAGTGTTATTATAGAGGGTTTCCATACCAAGCTCTTTGTTGAAGGGTAGGGCCATCTTACCAGTTAGGAAGATGTGTGGGGGACCGCATTAAGTCTGTGGTTGGCGGAAAAACACTTGGGTGATGCTCTACCTCATGCAATTGGCAACCATACAGCTTGTGAAACAAAAGAAGATGAAGATGTGCATTCCAGATGTGGACATCTTGACTATTATACTCTTGTACCATTAAGCTCTTGTAAGTTATGAAGTTGTAATTACAATCTTGAATCTACTTGTAAATTTTATTTGAAATATGAATTCATTACTTGGGATTATGTAATGTTATTTCTATTATGCATTATAATATGAAATGGGTTTATTTCAAATATGCAAATAAGTTATTAAAAAGGAAAATTTTATTTCAATATATTTGTGTACTTGAGATTTTCACATTCAGAGTTAAAAATTAGGTGAAATCAATAGGGTAAACTTTGGGTATGCAGGGGGTGACCCTTTGGTGAAATGGTGGGGCTTCTTTCTTATATTTAGCCAACAACCAAGGTTCAAACCTCATGGGGTTGCTCTCTATTGCATTAAAAATGAAGTTTTCTTACCCTGGTGTTAAGGGGAGGCTCCTTGGTGAAGTGGTGGGGCTTCTTTCCTGTAGTGACAACAACCAAGGCCCAAACCTTAATATATTTTTTTTAAATGTGCTTGAAACTGCTCGGCTCCTGCTCTGCAACTTTCTCACCTAGATTTTTTTGAATTTCCACTGCTCCTACTCTGAATTGACTGATGGGTCGGTCAGGCAAGGGGCCCGATAAGGCTCCCCATTCCAAGAATGATGTTCCTTTGTTTGGCTATGTGACATCCTATGTTGCTTCCAAAAATGTTGTTCCCCATGTTGGTTCCCCTTCCTGTACCTCTTCCCCTTCCCCTACGGTTGTTACTTCTAGCAAGATGCCTACCCCCATCCTTTGGTTTGGAATATTTCTTCTTTGAAGAAGAACCTGCTTCTTTTGTGGATAAAATGGTGGGTGCCAGCTTGACATCTATGGGAAGACTGAACACAGAGTTTGTGTCCTATTCAATTATAGGTAGGGAAATTGATGTTCCTGAAGTGTTGATGATTAAAGCTATGGATGGCCTCAAGCTGTCATTGGTTGGAAAATTCTTGGAGTACCGCCTAAATATTGAATAGGTATATGACTTTGGGCTACTTCTATTTGGAACTTAAAAGGAAGTGTCTATATTAGTGCAATTCCCAAAGGTATCTTCCTTTTTTCCTTTGTTGTATATATGAGGATATGTTAAAGATCTTAATGGGAGGTCCATGGGATTTTGATGTTAGTTTCAATAACTTTCTCTCATTTTGTAAATGGAAACTAGGCTTTGACCCTTCTGTTGACTTGGGTGCTATGAACCCTACTTGGGTGTGCCTTCTTGGGCTACCCCTTGAGTTTTGGGAGTTAGGCATCTAAAAAGGGATCGCCAAATCCTTTGGAAGCCTCTTAACTATTGAAAAGATAACCCAAGAAAGGTCTCGATCAATTTATGCTTGGATTTGTGTTAATGTGGCTATTAACACTATTCTTCCTACCTTAGTGCTCCTCAAATCAAAGTTTAGAAACTAGTCTCGTCCTCTTGAGAACAAAAATGCAAGAGAGTTTTGTCAATCCTGTAAGAAATTCGACCACCTTATTGATTTTTGTAATAAGAGGCCTCGAGATGTGCTTAATGGTGGCAATCATCTCTTAATTGAGTCTATGATTAAGGATTCCAAGGATGATACTAAATCTCCCTCAATAAGGATGATAATGTTCGGGGTGGTGCTGAAATCCTAAAAAATTCTCCCCCTTCGAATACTGAGATTTCAATGGACTAGGATGTTGCTCGTCAAGAGCCTCATGTTATTTCTATGGACATGGGATGTAAGGAAAGAAAGGAAATGGCTTCAAGGGATGGAATACTAATCCCTAGAATGAAGCATTGTATGAATTCAAAGGTTGTTGAGGAGAATCCAGATGAACACTCTCATGAGGAGTTGGATATGAACCAAAGGGTGGTCAACATGAATTGGTTCCTGATAAGGTTGATATTGGTGTGATTGATGCAAAAGGGGCGGAGGAAGGGGAAATTGTGTCACAAACCGCTAAAGATCCTTTTGTCCCTTCTCAATCCTTGGGAGAAATCTCCTTTTTGTCTTAGAAAGAAGGTGGAAATTTGAATGACTCAATGGATATTTTAGGTTTTCCCCCTCATCCTTCTGACAAAGAGGATGAAGAAGATTGGACACATGCTACAACTAAGTCAAAAAAGAAAAAGAAATTGGATGTAGGGGGAGGAAATAAGGTTGGAAGACCTTCTCAAAAGGAATCTAGAAACAAAGACACGGTGTGAGATGTGGCCTTCGGCAGACAAAAAACTTTGGACTCAATCACAGGTTTGAAGTCTAAAAAGAAGTGATGTTGGTTATTCTCATAACAACTTCCATGTATTTATGTCATAGACTTGTTATGAATATGAAGATTCTCTCTTGGAACATTAGGGGCCTTAATAGCCCTTATAAACAATTTTTGGTAAAAATGTGTATATTGGATAACAAAGTGGACATCTTTCTCCTTCAAGAAATTAAAATGAAGAAAGAGACCTTTGATACGGATGATTTGAAAATTTGGCCTGGTGTGAATTACTATTTGAGTGATGTTGAAGGAGATCCAAGGGGAATAGTCACTTTGTGGAATCCCTTGAAATTTAAAGGTTCTATGGGATTCGCTGGAAAGAATTGTCTAATGGTGTCCCTAGAAGACCTTTCTTCTTCAAAAAAATGAAATTTAATCAATATTTATGCTCCCAATTTTAGTAGGGATAGACTGCAATTATGGAATTTTTTGAATGATGCTATAAAGAGTAAAATGGAGGACTACTAGATCCTAGGTGGTGACATCAACTCACCGCTTTTACCCCCAAAGAAGTTGTGGGAACTAGATGACTACTCTGAAAGTATAATGGATTTGGTTGTCTTTTTAATTCTATCAGGCCTTTTGATGTTCCCCTTCTTAGCTCCAAGTTTATATGGTCCAACAGGAGGCTTGGTAATTAGCTAATTCAAGTGAATTTGGATAGGTTCCTAGTCTCTTCTAATTGGAATATTTCTCAACACTTTTTCCTCGCTGCCCTCCCAAGATCTGGTTCTGACCATAATGCCATCTTACTTAAGAGAAATTTTGATCCTAATAAAGGCCCTTTCCCTTTCATATTTGAACTAGCGTGGACTCTTCACCCTAACTTTGTTTCCCTTATTGAGAATTGGTGATTAGAACCCATGGTTGGCACCCCCATGTTCTTCCTAATGGAGAAGTTGAGAAGAATTAAGCAAAGAGTGAAAGGATGGAATAAATTAACTTTTGGTAACATCTTTGACACCACAAAATCTTTGGGGGATAGCTTAAAGGAAGTGCAGGATAGAATGGAGGCTAGTCAAGTGGATGAAGACATTTTCATTCAAAAGTGTAACCTTAGATCTTAATGGTTTAAGGTCAACAAATAGGAGGTTTTTGGAAACAAAAATCTCAAGTTTGGTGGCTTTTTGAAAGAGACAGTAATAAAAAATTCTTCCATCGGTCCACTATGAAACACAAAAGTAGGAACAGGATAAGACAACTTAAGAAAGATAATGGAACAATAGTGACTACTGAAAGAGAAATTGTTGAGGAAGTTGTGAACTTCTACTCCTTCCAGAATGAACCAAGGGATGCTAATTAGGTATTTGATGATATCCTTCAAGTGATTCCTAGAGTTATTACTAAGAAGGACCTAAAGGTTATGTCTAGAGCTATTTCTCTCCAGGAGGTTAAACATGTCTTTTCTTTTTGGGCTTACAAAGCCCTGGGGCTAGATGGGTTTTATCTGGCCTTTTTCCAAATATATTGGGATATTGTGAATACTAACTTGTTAAATGCAACTAGAGATTTCTTAAGATTAGGAAGGCTTCTCAATAAAATGAATGCAACGTTCATTACCCTTATCCCTAAGGAGGAATATGCTTCATCCATGTAGGACTTTAGACCCATTAGTTTGTGTAATACAGTGTATAAAATCTTCTCAAAGATAATTGTGTTAAGACTAAAAGCTATGTTAAGTAAATGATAGCCTGAAATTAGTAAGGATTTGTTCAAGGAAGAAACATCTTGTATGTTTTCACAACCACCCATGAAATCCTCCACTCAATGGACCTAAGTAAAAATTCGAGGATGGCTCTAAAAATTGACATATCTAAGACTTATGACTGAGTCTCTTGGTCGTTCCTTTTTGTTGTTCTTAAGAATTTTGGAATTGATGGAAGATTCATCAAGTTACTCAATACATGTGTTACTACCCCTAAGTGCTCAGTTTTAGTGAATGAAGTCCCCCAAGGTTTCTTCTCATGTGGTTGTGGTCTTAGGCAAGGAGACCCTCTCTCCACCTATATGTTTATAATTGTTACAGAGGTCCTTAGCAGAAATATTCAAAAACTTGTTGATTCAAAAGTGTTGAAAGGAGTCAAGGACACCTCGTCCCTCCCACCTGATCTCATCAACGGTTTTTTGATGACACCATTATGTTTGGGGATGCCTCAGTAGGTGAAGCTAGCCACTAGAAGTCTATATTAAATGACTATGCTTCTACCTCGGGTCAATATATCAATTATAATAAGAGCAAGTTATACTTTTTCCATGCTGATCACATTATGAAAGAGAGAGTGGTGTGGATCTTGGGATGCCAAGAATCTATTTTTCCTATTGCTTACCTCGGTCTTCCTCTGATTTCTAGAAAATTGGAAAATAATTATTGGAATTACTTAATTGAAAGAGTCCAAAAAAGTTAGCTAGATAGAAAGCTAAAATCCTAAGTCAAGCAGGGAAGATCCAAATGCTAAAAGCTTCTCTTGAAAACAATCCGATCTACTATTTATCTTTGTTTAAAATCCATTCCTTTATAGTGGAAAAATTGAACAAATCCATAATAGATTCATGTGGTCTAGCACTGAAGAAAAAACTAGATTGGTGCTGGTTGGTTGGGAGAAAGTGTGTGCCCTTAAAAATGTTGGTGGATTGGGGATAAGGAGAATTAAACTCTTCAACAAAGCTCACTACCAAGATGGGGTGGAGCCTTTTGGAAGGAACAAATGACTGGGTTAAGATCATCCAAGCTAAATATCTCAAGAACAAAGAACCTAGCTATTCCCTCACTGCTTTTGATTTTCCTTATGGAACTATCTTTTGGAACCACCTTATCAAAACCAAAAGTGTGCTAAAATTGGGTGTGAGAAAGCATATTTGTAATGGAAAGGATACTAATTTGTGGAAGGACTCTTGGATTGTTAAGGCCCCCTCTCTCTTCTTTAGATGGCCTCAACCCCCTAAAACATAGTTTGACCAAAATTTGTGGCAAAAAGGTGACAAATTACATTAATTGGGAGGTAGATGAACCAAAGTGGATTGAATTTAATAACCTACATAGGAGTTCCAAGAAAAGTGGAGCCAACTATCAAATGTTTATCGAAAACTTTCTTCATGACGGAGAGAAACTAATGTGATTCCAGAATGGGTACGCCTAGCTTGAACTTTCGCCACCTTTTGCACTAGTAAGTATGTTTGTAATGAGATATTTCACATTAGAGGGAAGATACATGACAGTCCACGATCATTTTCCCCTACTTAACCACATCCACCATAATGAACACATTAACTTTCCCTTTTATCTATTATCTTCCTTGCAACAAAACATCAAGAATGGTGTGACTCCCCCATTGCACCAAGGTCTTATGCTAACCCTCTACAATTATGCCCTAGCTAATAATCCTCATGGAAACCCTCTAGCTGTTAGGCAATACATCTCTAATCAAAATACCGATGTGGAAGATGAAATCTAGGTTTTTGTTAATCCTAATCTGGAGCCTAACCCTAGGCCTCTGCCTTAGATTATTGCTCCTAGGGAAAATTCCAGTGTGAATGCCACCCCCTTGGTTGCTCATTGTTCCAAACCCTCTACCTTGTTTGGTAAGTTGGATTTTATGAAAAAATATTTTGAGTTTGATTTAGTTAAGGAAACCCTGGAGAAGTGGAAACACTCGGCGCTGCTCCTTGAACCACTAAAGGCTAAGAATCTAAAAACTCACTAGAAAAAATAGAGTGTTGTCATTACCATAAATGAAGACTAAGAGGGGAATCAATAGGATGATTTGGAGGAAGGGCAGTTGGGTTTGATTAGTGGGGGCTGAAGATCAGTGCGTTTAGGTAAGGATGCCTCATTGGAAAAAAAGAGAAAATAGAAGGCTACTAACCAAGATGAGGTAGAACAAATGGTAGTGGAAGAATTTGAGCCACAAGTTGATGATGAAAGTGAAGACTTGGAATTTGAAGAGAGTGTTTATGAAATGGGAGAGGAAGATTCAAAAGAGGTTAAAGATGATAAGGAAGAGGAAGACAATGGGAAGGAAGAGGAACCTAGGGTTTCTATGAAGGAGGCCACTGAAACGGAGAACAAAGTCATTGCCTTTAATTCTCCTGAGCACTCTAACATTGATTTTCTGAAAAGTAGGATAAATTTTATGCAAGTACAAATAGACAACATGGAGAAGGAATTCATCACCTTGATGAAGGTCACCAATGGACTCATGCGATGTGCTATGGTGGGTGTGGTCTTTGGACAAACTAATAGTGTTTGCAGGGGTTTAATTTTTATTATTACTTTTCCTTTGGTTAAGATAGTGCATCTAGCTTAATTAAAAGAAATAGTTTGAACCCCATGTCCATTGTGTTTCGAAAGCAATAGGCTTATGCTCTCCCTTAATTGGGTGATCAGAATGCTATACTTGCTATCCTACTTTATTAACACCTTTAGAAGGCCTACTATAGTGGGAAAAAGTACTCACCCTACGGGAATGACCTAAGTGGGAATGACCAAAGTCAGGTTTTCCAACCCACTCTAATCAAAAGTGAATTTGGGGAACCCAGAATTCAACGGTAGTGTGCAAGATAACCATCCCAAAAATCTTTGTTCTAAAGATTAGGAGGTCTCCTGAGGGAGTTTATCAATTATTGCGCCAAACGGATACCCTTTCTACGAAGTTTAGTGTAGAATCCAATTGTGTCAGTTTCTGAACACTTTTTATATCACGGTGCAAGGGGAGGGAAGAATCTACCCCCAATACACTCACCATATAACTATCAGAGACCCTGGCCAAAAGTGGAGGATTTGACTTTGGTTAAGACTTGAGAAAGGAAAAAACACGGGCACCCTCTAGGGGGTGATAGGGTTGTGTGAGCTGACATAGTTGCAAGCTATGGGTTGTGATATTCTAAATGACCTACTTGAAAATTAGAAAAAGTGCTTGAACTATCTTTATTTGTGTTAAACCCATGGAAATTGAAAGAATGAGACTTAATTCTAGAATACACACTCTTTGTTTAATACGTAGTGTTGAAAACAATGTTTACAAACTTGTTCTGTGTGTAAAATCATTACCAAAGGTATCATCCAATTAGATCATCAAATTCAAAGATTTATAAGAAAAATACCCTTCCAAAATCTTCATTGGTTAGAAAACTACACCCTAGGATCAATCTTTTACTGAGAAAAAGCAGAACAAATGGACAGAAACTATGAAAATACTAACCACTTTCATATTAGTGCAACCAACCTTTATTTTAGCGCATCTACCCAATCTATTAGTGCATCTGCCATATTTAAACAACACATTTGAACTCTGTTTTAGCGCATTTGTCCTATTTTGTAGTGCATCTATACATACTTTCAACACATTTACCCAGAATTTTAGTGCAACCAACCTCTGTTTTAGTACATCTACCCATTTTTCAACACATGTACCTAGTTTTTAAGTGCATACACCCTATTTTACAGCACATGTACCAAGTTTGTCAGCGCATTTAGTCAGTTTGTCAGTGCATTCACACTCTGTTCCAACGCATTTGAAGTTTGTTATAGTGCATCTAAAGTTTGTTATAGCACATATAAGGTTTGTTATAACGCATCTACAGAACAAAAGCTAGAGAGTTATTTTCTCCATCAGTCAGACAGTTAACATCATTATCCAATTTTTTTATCAAAATGGAAACATTGTATTAGTCAAACCAGTGTCTCAAACTTGTCAAAGACTAAACTTTTCAAGTGGAATTCTTCAAACTAAACCAAGGTCTTACATTCTAAATTGCCTAAAAATCACCAAACATAAATCTGATTATTAAGCTAAGTTTCGTTATCAGGATTTGTCATCCTACAATCACAAAACGAAGAAAAATAATAAGAGTTTAACTTAGTATCAACAATAGAATTTATCATTCTATTTGACTTAGTTAATATCCTTGGCACTCATCCAAACAAAAGATTAAAGTTTAGTAAAAATAACAACACTTGTATGCCAGTTTTGACAAGATTACAAAGGCAGAAACTTAGAGAGAAAGAAATTGAAACACTAAATACCATGGCTGAAGAAAATCCCTTTTGTACATTCCACCAAAATGACAGTAATGAAACAACTAAAGAAGATATCCAAATGGCACAGCAAGATCCTAAATTCCATAAATTTATGGAAAAGTTTTAGAACAAAATGGAGAAAAATACCTTTTGATGCTAGTTGAACTAGGTGCAAAACTTCCAAAGGACTTTGATTTCAATCAACTAAAAGAAGCACCTGTAAGAGCTGAAACTAAACCACAAAACATAGATCAAGTGGTTTCCCTAACACATCAAATGCAAAATTTACAACAACTTCAAGATATACAAAAAGGGACCACGAAAAGATACTCGTTACAAGACATTTTTCCCTATCCTTTTCATCCAAGTGTGGACATGATACCTTTTCCTAGACATTGTGAATTCCCAAAATATGACAAATACAATGGTAAAATTGATCCAATAGATCATGTGAGGGAATTCCAAACAATGAGCTTAGAATTTGCACAAGAGGAAAATTATTTGATGAGACTGTTCCCAAGAAGCTTAGGAGGTCAATGTATGGAATGGTTCTCTAAACTACTACCAGGAATTCGATCTTTTGAAGAACTAGTCAACAAGTTTATCTCACAATATTCCTATAATATTCAAAATGGGATAACAATAAAGGATCTTTACAATACCAAACAAAAGAAAGGTGAAACATTCCTCTCATTTTTACAATGATGGCAAAGGTTGTTTGCTAGGTATCCTCATTCCATACCTGAAGAGGAAAAGATGGAACTATTCATTGACAACCTAACTGATGAGATGAGCTATAGGCTTGAACTAAAATGCCCCCCTACAATTGAGAAAGTGATTGAAAACGGGCTCAAGATCGAAGAAGCCTTGGTCAAGAGAAGGGTAATAAAACACTACAATGAAGGATCAAATAATGCAAACTCCTTGAATCACTATAATAACAATTATAAACCAAAGTTATGGCAAAAGAATAGAAATACTGGTAACAATGATCCTACAAATGAAACACAAAATGCAAAACCAATATTTAATTTGACAGAAACTACTACTAATACCAATCAAAA
>VDFB02270651.1:65991916-66040421 GCA_007258455.2 Sequoia sempervirens
CATATGTTGCTCACCTTCCTGGTGGTATAGCGATGTATGCTTTTGATCATTACTTGAAGAGTGTCAATGAGACAATCTTATTTGTCTTACCAATATCTCAATGTCTCATCGACACTAATTTGTTATATCCAAGAGTTGTGTTTCGTCGAGCACTTGTAGATATACCTTGTCAATGTGATGTAAGTGATTCTCTCCTCGATATGCCCATATCTTGTCGACATCTCACTATTTTACATCATCGATGAGACATATAAATAAGTCTCTTCAACATAGGGGTGTCTAAACTGACGCTAAACCTGAGGATATACTTGAAGCTAAAGCGGGAGCTAAAAGTGGTGTTAAACTCAAAGCTAAAATTGAAGCCAAAGACGATGCTAATTGCAGTGCCACACTCGAAGTTAATATCGGTGCTAAAGATGACGCCAATTTCAGCACCAATGAGCACCTTAATTAGCACCAACCTGTCCTGATCAATGCAAATAAACACCAAAAATAGCGCCATCCCGATAAATGGTGCCGATGTTTTCAAAAAATTGGCAAAAAATACATTAAAACAGTGGGTGGGAGTAAAAAATGGAGCAAATCATAGGGATTTTTTGTAGTGATTTTTGGAATGGAAATCATGAGAGACAAAGATAACATAAAGCTTTGGTTAAGCTAGAGAAAGTATGTGAACTCGATGTTGGAGAGATTCAACATGGTAGATTACAGACAGTTAGTTGTTCCTGTGATGCAAGGGACAAAGCTTTCTATGAATTATTGTCCAAAATATCCTACTGAGATGGAGGACATGACCAAAGTACCATATGTGAGTGTATTTAGCAGTCTGATGTATGTGATGGTGTGTATGAGACCAAACATTGCCCATGTAGTGGGAGTCCTTAGCCATTTTATGGCTAATCCCGGATGGGTGCATTAGGATGTAGTTAAGAGAGTGTTCAGCTATTTACAAGGTACTTTTGAGTATGCCTTGTGTTTTCATGGTTATCCTACTAGACCTCAACATTCTGTGAGCATTAGAGGATATGTCGACTCAGATTGGGCAAGTGACATTGACAATAGAGGATCCACTAGTTGTTATGTGTTTATGATGTTTGGTGGTGCTATTAGTTGGATGAGTAAGCGAAAATTTGTAGTCACATTGTCCACAAAAGAGGCAGAGCATATGGCAGCCATTCATGCTTGTAAGGAAGCCATTTGGATTAAGAGATTTTGTTTTGATATTGGTTTAGATGTAGGGCATATTACTATTTGTTGTGACAATCAAAGTTTGATTTGTCTAGCAAAGAATCCTACCTTTCATGCTAGAAAAAAGCACATCAATGTTCAATATCATTTTGTTCATGATATGGTAGAAGATGGAAAGGTGAACTTAGAAAAGGTTGACATTTTGGTGAATATTGTAGATGCACTAACAAAATTGGTGTGCACAAAGAAGTTCAGATGGTTTTTTGGTTCCATGGGTCTTGGGGCCCTGAGCAAATGATTTTGTATGACTCTTGACAGGTCTTCGACAAGTGGGAAAATGTTGTCTCAACCTTAGAGTCCTAATATTGATTTAATTTGATGTATTAATTGTATTTATTTGTATTATTTAAATGCCTATGGTGTCATGTTATAAATTGGGACCCACCAGTTGGGTGGCATCCCTATGGGAGGTGACTAGATGACACATAATCATCCCAAGTGGACATCAGCATCCCACTTTGGAATCTTTGACCTATGATAGATTCTATGATGCGTCATAAGGCATCTTCATGCATGGAGAGTGTTGGCGACCAAGTTGGGTTATGACAAGATGTAAGAGAATCAACTATTTTCAGTCAATTATGATAGATTCTCTTACGAATTCTATGACAACTCATATGGAAAATTTATGACATATTCTATAACAGTTGTAAGGAATCTATCATAAGTAATTATGAGCAATTTTTGGGTTCCTACGCTAGGAGAGAGAATATTTGCATGTATGAAAATTGTAAGAAGTGTAAGGGAATCCAATACAAGTGTCCAAATGCGTGTCTATAGCATGGAATATTGTGCCATGTGTATTTGGACGTCCATCCCCTTCTAGAAGCATCTCTTGGCTTGTATTCTCTATAAAATGTATGCCTTGAATTGTATAATGCATAGTTTGTTTGCAGATAACAAAGTGTTGTCGGGTTAACTCCAGAACAAGTGTTTATTTCGAGACACTTGTGTAGAATATTTGTACTTGGGCTATGTTGTAACTCCTATTTAAAGTAATATAGAAGTATTGTGCTTTTCGAGGGTGGGGTTTTTTACCCGAAAGGGCTTTTCCCCATGTATATCTGGTGTATGTTTTATTTGTGTACTTGTTGTTTTGTTTCCATTATTCTCTATGTGCTTCTCTTATTGTAATAGTTTAAAGGTGTTAAAATGAAATTTTGTAACTCTCCCCTACTTAGATTAGTGTAGGAAGTTGTTTCCGCTCACCTGACTTCCTTTCAAATTTAAAATATTAATGAACTAGGATGATCTATTCTACTCATTAGTTGTAATTAAACAAGTATGATTTATTACATACCCCAATGAAAATTATTGGTAGGGCCATCATTCTCCTAATAGGTATTAAAATCCAAAACACCACCCCAAATAATTTTTTTAGTTCTACCTCGAGTGGAAATAACCTTCACTCTCATGCTAATTAAATCCCACTTTGTGGAGCCAATAATAATAATTTCCTCCCTTAAATCATGATCATTAAAAATGAAAAACTATCACCATCCCTTCCAATTATAATGATGCCACCATGTTAGCTCATAATCACACTACCACCTTTAAGGTTTCCCACATCAACATTTATGCATAGCATTTATGACACTTCAAAACATTAATGACAAAACCCCTTGGGTCATAATATCACAATTCTGACTCCAGGAGGACAAGTGGCTAAGCAACAGAAGCTTGGCGACATGTTTCCTAAGAATATTGGCCATGGAAAAATGCGCAATGTGCTAGTGTCCTAACCATTTCCTGAGTTCAAAACATGGAATTTGGAAGGTTAACCCTTGAGACACGTGTCCTAGCGGTTACACTTCGAAAGTAATGGCTCTTTGCCACCCTTGCAAGCATTAAAACCTCTTTTTTCCTTCCATTCAAAGGTTGGAAGATTGGAAGACAACACACTAGCTCTCATTCTATTTTGCTACAACTTTGAGACTTCTTCTCCTTTGACAGTAGTGCATTCACAAGCGAAGCCATGTTGAATTGAGGTCACCCCAACAGTAGCAACAACTATCAAGAAAGCACTCAGAGGTGTGTCTGTGTGCTCCAGAGAGGGCCTTAGCTTGTGGGTAGTGCTCTCTCTTCCTTTCTCAGTTTCCTTTTACATGCATTTATCTACTCTTTTGTGGTGCAGGTTCTACTCCTAAGCAGGTATTGCTTTCACCACATGCTTATCGTGGTGTGGGTTCTACCCCCGAGCGGGTATTGCTTTCACCACATGCTTTGCTTACTCCTTTTGCATTCCTTTCCAACTTGGCTATCCGTGGAGGTGGGAACACCAAAGAGGGGTCTAACTGAGGCAAGCCCCTATATAGCTACCCAACAACTTTCTCCTTGATATTTTGTGTGCAGGTCACAAAAAGGAGCTTGGAGTGAAGAATCGAGTGTTTGAGAAAAGGGTAAGCTTTCTCCAAGCATCATGGTATTTCCCTCGGTTTTCTGTATAGTTAATAGTCCTATATAGATCACTCCTAAGTTTGTAAATATGATTTATTTTTGTCTGTTTAGTTCTTGAGTTCTCTATTGCTCAGGATGTCAACGCATCTTCTAGATGAAAGCGCACTACGTTGGCATCCTAGAACTGTGCTGACATCTTCTGGCCGAGAGCTCTCTCTTCTGGGACATGAAACCTTTGATCCGACTCTCTCAAGATCTCTGACTATTTCCTTTGAAGTGTAACTGGATTTTGGTTCTTTATCATTTTACTACTCTGAGGTGTATAAGAGTAGTTTGTTCCCTAGTGATCTCTCAAGAAAGGAGACACCTGTGTGCAACAAATCCCTCTTATATCACATTCTGGTGAACCTGACATGAACGTCAGAACTTTATTTGCAATGTTGCACATTTATGATAATGAATTTTCTGAGGAAGATTTCGATATGCTGGAAGATGCTCTAGATGATTTCTTAGAAGCACTCTCCCCTATCTGAAAATCTCCTGAATGAGTCTCCTCTCAATAGGCTGAGGGATTGGAAAATATGGTGGTAGTATTAGTGGCCCCTCCGAGCCCTAAGAAACTCATCATTTACGTAACCCCAGCCGACCCTTCCGTCTATGGGATTTCATGTCATAGCAGTTCACTGAACTTGTATTCAAGGTTCATGAAAGTTGCGGACTCTACATCTTATAATGTTGTTAGACACATGTATCCTACAAGGAGTAATAAACAAAAAGTGGATCAACAACCTTCCATTCACACCTTGCAACCTGCTTCTTTTCCACCTTCTCAACTAAACCTTCCTGCAGCACGTAAGCCTGCGATCAAAGCACCAAGCGATTATGATCTTGTTGAGCAACTTTGTGTTACTCCGGCTAAGATCTCACTTTTGGACTTGCTTCAAACTACTCTGGTTTATCAAGAGATGCTTCGGGAAGCTTTACAAAAGATTCTCTTTCCTTCCTCTGCTAGGCCTATGGATGTTAATGCGTTGTTGGCCTATATTCGTGCGGATTCGCTGAATATTACGTTCCACCGGCAAGAACTCCCGCCTCTGGATGTGCAGAAACAAGTAGAGCTTTTAATGATCATAGTCAATGTTAACAACATTGGTATTAGGTGTACCCTCGTTGATACTGGTTCAGCTCTCAATGTTTTCAGTATGGACCTACTACCTAAAATTAAAATTGATTCATCCTCCTTAGCAACTTCCTCCTTGTACATTTGTGGATTCGATAATGCCGGTTGCCAAGCTCTAGGTACGATAATACTACCTTTGCAGCTAGGCCTCGTTACCTTACCCAAGTTGGTTTATGTGATGCTCAACCCCTTACCTTACAACCTCCTCTTAGGGAGACCTTGGATCCATGCTATGGGTGCGGTAACCTCTACTTTACACCATTCCTTGATGTTTGTCGCAAACAATATGGTAGTCACAGTCAAAGCAGATCTAGAAGGCATTCACCTCTGTGAATTGGTCGTCGTTGGTCACGCTTCAACTATACCTACCCTCAAGAATTGTATTCCTTCCTTAACTACCGATGCTATGGCATGTTCTTCATCGATAGCCTCTGTGGAAGTTGTTCCCCGGGCGAGTGTCAAAACTAAAAAACCACCTAAAGCAGAAGATCCTGGCTCTCCCACATCACCTTCTCAAACAAATGCTTTCCTCGGAGATGATTAAGGTTCCTTGAAATTTTCTAAATTCTTTATCGCAGAGTATAAGGTAGACCCCTCTTACTTGGACCTTCCACGTGCCCCTAACACAAAGGCGGATAATACTCCCATGGAGGAAAAGAAGTGTGACCCTATTTAGGAGATCGATCTTTCCCGTGCTGAGGAGAACAATCCACCTCCTACAAAAGAAATTAATATCTGTGAACCTGACAAGGGAGGTGAAAGTACCCTCGTAGAGACGTTTGACATCCGTTGGTGGAATAAAGCACTCTATGTGGATCCACCACCCCCTAAAGTTTTGAAAACTCACTATGGGTTCATATATGAGCTCACGTCTTGATATGGCTATAGGGAAAAAGGCCTAGGATGTATCAAACAAGGAATTCAAGTCCCTATCCATCATAAGCCACAACGATGCAATTTAGGACTAGGATGTTCCGTTGAGCAGTCTAAGAAAAAGCCTTGGTGGAGTGTTAATATGATTTCGGTCGAACCATTAAGCCTTGTTCACCCTGAGTTAATAGAGGAAAAGGAGCAAGCCAAAAAATCCCTCTCGATGTCTTCTCTTCAAATGAAGCATTAGAGGAGTTTCTAGGCGCCTATTCCTCGTTACCTCCTTATCACCACAAAAGATGTTTCCCGTATCGTTTACATAACCAAGTGTATTCTAGGGAATCTATCTTGAATATTGACAAGGAGGACCCTCTATCTAACACTAGTGATGGCGTTGCAACACCTCATCATGAGGACCGTAATTCCCTCTTAAAAGGGGATACTGTTGAGATCTCCATGTATCCCACATCTCTTGAAAAGGTTATCAAAATCAGGAAGTGTCTCTCTTCAGAGGAAGGAGTCGAACACTCTTATATATTATGTTCTCATTCTGACATATTCGCTTGGACATATGAAGATATGCCCTGTATTGATGAATCTATAGTGGTTCATAATATCGTCCTATGCCCCGACGCCAAGTCGGTTAAGCAAAAAATTTGAAAGATATCACCCCCCTCTTCCAAAGGACATGCCTTTATCATTACTGCTATGGATTACTTCGCAAAGTGGGTTGAGGCTATCTTGCTCCAATCCACGAATGCCAAAGCTATTTGTAGCTTCCTTATGAACAACATCATTTCTCGATTCAGATTGCCTACTACGATTGTTTCTGACAATGTTACACCATTTAAGAAAAAATAAGTGAAGTAGTTCCTCAAGAAATTTCACATCCAACATAGATTCTCCACACCCTACTATCCTCAATCTAACAGTCAAGCGGAAGCATCAAATAAAACTCTTGAGCTTATTCTCCGTAAAATAGTTAACAAACATGGTAAAGACTGGCACATTCAACTGACATACGCTTTATGGGCCTATCGCACGAGTGTTCATACAGCTATGGGAACAATGCCCATATCCTCATGTATGGTGTCGAAGCTATTATTCCCTTGGAATTGGAAATTTTATCTCTACGAGTTTCCCTCAAAGGGCTAATCGATAATGAAACCTATCAAGTTAATCGTTTGCACTAGCTAGAGATGCTCGATGAGCGCCATTTACGAGCCCTCAAACATCTTAAATCTTACCACCGGTGGTTATCTAGATAGTACAATCAAAGTGTAGTCCCTAAAACTTTTAAAATAGGAGATTTGGTTCTTTGTGAAAATCAGAGAAATGTAAATGCACCGCCCAACTAAAGAGGAAAATTCAGCCCTAACTGGTTAGGCCCTTACATTGTGATTTTGGTATATGGCTTAGGCGCCCATGGACTATCATCTATGGATGAAACACCTTTAAAGGAGCCTATTAATGCTATGCATCTCCATCATTACTATGCCTAGTGTCCTATGTGTCACCTATGTGGCGCTCTCTCTGCAAGAAAGAGTAGTGGTACTACATATGTTGACATTGTTCATTAACACATTATGATAATTTTTGTATTATGAATAACCATGTGCATGTGTGTGTGTGTGTCCATTAGATCATCATTGTATTTAATTAACATACAACCATGTGTGTTTAATTAAATCATATTAGCATCTAATATAAGCATACATCCGCATGAGAGTATAACATCCATAGCATGAACATGTGAGAAATGAATAGAAAACATACACATCTAGATAAACAATGCCATGAGATCAGAATCAATGTATCCATATATATATATATATATATATATATATATATATATATATATATATATATATATATATATATATATATATATATATGCGCAATGTATGTATCCAATTTCATGTACATGTATCGGGCCACTACTACAAAAAATGAGTGGTTGTTGAATATATTTCTATACAGAAAGATCTACAAGTATGTATGAATATATATGTATCTCGCTGCAAAAATGATATACATAAAAAATGATGATGATCCCCAGATCATTGCAGCGCATGGCTCCCGGAGCCCTCTGGATTTGGTGGATGCTCTAGAATCCATGGAAGGGGTTGAATGGTGGTCATGGAGTGTGAACAATGAGAGTGTGATGTAGACAGAGCAACTCTCATCCCTCTGATCTCCCCTTGTAAGGAGGATATTTCCAGCTCCGCCTACCACAACTGGTCCCACAACCACTGAACCTCTGTTGAGCTCATAGTTGCTGACTGCCCACCGAGGTCATTGAGACAACTTTGAAGGGTGTCACGTGCCTACTCAACAACATCAGGCCTCCTCATTTCTGTGTCTCACTCAGCGAGCGCTATCTGCAGCTCCCCCGATAGCTGGTTGCACTGCCCTCGCACGATCGTCAGCTCTGCAGTCAGCTAGACAATCTCTACACCCCACTCCTTGTATGCAATCCATAAGCATACAACTGACTCAAAGTTGGGGGAATGACGCTCCGCGAACACCGGTTGATATTCCTCAAGGGTTGATCCCTAAATCTATACAGCAGGGGAAACCTCTGATATACATTGAGCTATGAGCCCAGTCCATCCCTACATGTCCTATGCAATAGCAAAAAAGGAAAAGGAATTAGTATCGCATGGCATATATAAGATACATATATTAGAAAACTGAAAGTACAAAACATAAAACAATGAACCATGTATACCTGGATCCCCTGGTTGCCATGTCAGGTTAGGGTGAGGATCGGTACTTGGACCTGCACCGCTGACCTCGATGGCCACTCCTAGTTTTGCAAGCGATGTAACCGCAGTGGAAGACGGTGGTACTGAAGGGATACGGGTAGTCAGTGGGGGATCCAATCTAATCTGCCACCTTGGCCTCGCTGGCACTGCCTCCTCCTCTTGGGGCACCTCCTCCTCCTCCTCCTTGATTTGTTGTCAGCCTCTACTATCCTACGGTGGCAGGGCTAGTAAGTCCCCCTATGGACCAGGGTCCCCTCTTGGAGCACCCTCATCCAACACAGGGGCGGGCCGATGCCTCTCCCACCACCATGTGAAATCCGGTGCTACACCGACATTATCCACCACTGATATGGGTGGTAGATCATGGTTGAGCTCATCATCATCAGATGGGACAATATTTGTGATAGTAGGGTGAGAGCAGTCCCCAACCCTCGCCGCGCTCCTATGAGCCCTGGTGTACATGGGAACATCTGCTGGTATGGTTTGTGGTTGGCCATGTTGCCACATGAACCGACTCTAGTAGTAGGGTATGATGACAACATCCCTATGCCCAATCAAAAAATGATCTCTCTGTAGGTTCCTCAAATACCTACTATCATCCACCCACCTAAAAAATTGATAGGGTCTCCATCGGACCCTATTTGCTATGAGGGTATCAAGCTGCAACTGCCAAAACTATAAATCTCTGAACCTCCACTGGCCCACCATGTCATACTAGTGGGCCATGGGGATCTTATATGACCATCACTGGGGAAAACTAATCGACCGAGTGCACATGATGTGGGCAAAGGCCCACACCTGCAAAAGTGTGCATGTTGTAAGGTTGCAGTACTCATAGTGTAGGTACTGGCCTAGCTCCTGGTAGAGGTGCACAAGCATGTTGCACCTCCAGGAGAAGATGGTCCTATGCTCCACCATCTCTCAAATAGAGTGGACGAGGCCCCCATGTAGGTGTGATCCTCGCCCATCAATCGTGATCCAGAAAGCGATAGTCATGACCATAACCTACTGAATCAACGATGTTTTGGTCCTCGCTTGGTCATACTAGTGCATGTAGATGTGGCTAGTGCCATCATCATTGTCCGTCCATCCTCCCTCTGCAATAACAGATGCCCTTCGCTCGCTCCCGTGTTGATCGTGTGTAATCTAGGTCCATCCGCTGTGCATAAATGGGTAGTCTGAGGATCAGATAGACATCCTCAAGAGTAATAGTCATCTCCCCAACTGGTAACTGGAACAATGACATGGCATCCCACTGCTCCATGAGGGCCATAAGCATCAACTCATGGTATCTCATCTCTAGCATGGTGAACACATGCCAAAGACCTACTCGCTCCAAGAGTGTGACCTCATCCTCGGATAAGTGGTCCCTCTACTCACAAACCAACTAGAATGCTTGCCCTCCAGGATGCTCCTGAATCTCCGAGTACTCCTACCAAAAGTAAGAAAATTTTGAATCAAAACATCGACATTTTGCATCAAAAATTGAAAAAAAATACTAAGACTTATGTGCGACGTGCAAATGTCTGCACATCGTACATACATCTCCCAACTACCGCGGTCACCTCAGAGTTATTAGCGCATCTCCGAGAAGATAGCGCGTAAGGGAGATGACAGTGCTAATCACAAACGATAACACGATTTCAGGACGCAGTTGCACAAAAAAGATGCCTGTGCACCTCGACGGCAGAAAAATCCTAAAAAATGCATGAAAAATCACTAAAAACGAGAGTTTGTGACCTACTTGGTCCACCTCGTGACCCTTGGCAATGTCCCAACGTAACTACTCTAGCCTCGGCTCCTCATACTCTCTCCTGCTAGGCATTTTGCTAACTTTTCTCTCACAAAATTCAACAATTTTCTCATGGTGAATAGTGAAAATGACCCTTCTAGGGGCCATCCTAGGTATATATAGGCCCCCCAGGGCCCATTTTCTCTAAGACTTGTGGCTTCCCGGTTTCTCCTGAATTTTCCCCACTAAGCCAAGGGAAAACTCAGGAGGGGGCATAAGGTCGTCTCTTGATCATATTTTTCTTCTGAATCAATGACTTTTTTCTTGATCATTCCTCTGTCCATGGTAGCTTTCTTTTGATTTTTTTGAGGCTGACCTAAACATTGAGTTTTGCAGGATGAAACATTCAACAATTTCATGACCGTTTAGATGTTGTTTGTCGAGCTCAGATGTTGGGGGCATCTTCAATACCCGTTAGCTCGATTGCAGTAGCCGCTATGGTCTCTCATTGTTGGCATGCAAATCTGTAAAATTTGAAAATTTTGTGAAATTTTTTCTTTTTCTACTTTAGTGAGGCTGATTTTTTTAAAAATTGAGCCCACTAAAGTGGGGGAAAAATGTAATATTGTAGAATTGCACCTAGGGGAAATTCCATATTTCAACATTTATGCCTAGCATTTATGACACTTCAAAACATTAATGAAAAAACCCCTTGGGTCAAAATTTCACGATTCTGACTCCAACAGGACAAGTGGCTGAGCAACAAAATCTTGGTGACATGTTTCCTGAGAATACAGGTCGTGGATGAATATGCAGTGCGCTAGCATCCTGACCGTTTCCTGAGCTCAAAACATGGAATCTAGAAGGTTACCCTTGAGACACGTGTCTTAGCGGTTACACTCTGAAAGTAACGGCTCTTTGTCGCCCTTACAAGCATTAAAACCTCTTTTTTCCTTCCATTCAGAGGTTGGAAGATTGGAAGACAACACACTAGCTCTCATTCTATTTTTCTACAATTTTTAGACTTCTCCTTTGATAGTAGTGCATTCATAGGTGAAGCCATGCCAAACTGAGGTCCCCCTAGAAGTAGCAACAACTCTCAAGAAAGCACTCAACAGTGCATCCGTGTGCTCCAGAGAGGGCCTTAGCCCATGGGTAACGCTCTCTCTTCCTTTCTCATTTTCCTTTTACATGCATTTATCTACTCTTTCATGGTGTGGGTTCTACTCCCGAGTGGGTATTGCTTTCACCACACGCTTATCATGGTGTAGGTTCTACCCCCAAGCAGGTATTGCTTTCACCACATGCTTTGTTTACTACTTTTTCATTCCTTTCCAACTTGGCTGTCTGTGGAGGTGGGAACACCAAAGCAGAGTCTGATTGAGGTAGGCCCCTATACAACCACCCAACAAATTTCTCCTTGATCTTTTGTGTGCAAATCGCGAAAAGTAGCTTGGAGTGAAGACTTGAGTGTCCAAGAAAAGGGTGAGCTTTCTCTAAGCATCATGGTATTTCCCTCAATATTTGGTTTTCTGGTTAGTTAACAATCCCGTATAGATCACTCCTGAGTTTGTAAATAGGATTTATTTATGTCTATTGAGTTCCTAAGTTCTCTATTGCTCAGGACGCCAACGCGTCTTTCAGATGACAACATGTCATGTTGGCATCCTAGAACTACGCTGACATCTTCTGGCCGAGAGCTCTCTTTTGGGATAGGAAACCTTTGATCCAACTCTCTCCAGATCTCTGACTATTTCCTTCGAAGTGTAACTGGGTTTTGGTTCTTTTTCATTTTATTACTCTCAGGTGTATAAGAGTAGTTCGTTCCCTAGTGATCTCTCGAGAAAGGAGAGACCTGGGTGCAACGAATCCCTCTTATATCACAACTTTATTATTTGATTTTCATCCTAATGAAATTTTGCATACCCATCAAATAAGTTTCCTTTATCATCCCTTATGATACCCCCACTGTAGCATCTCTTCTAGGTGAAACATAGAAAAATAGTGTAAGGTTCAAAACACATAGGGTTTTATACTAAATTTGGAATATTTCAGCAAACGTACTATAAATAGAAAGGGAAAAATGGGATGTAATGAACCTACCTATTTTCTATTTCATTCAAGAAATGAGATGGACTCAAAGCTAGAATTAACTTCCAGCCCTCAAGTGAGTCAATTCTATGAAAAAACTGACAATTTCCTTTATGTGTGTGTGGACGAGGGGTAAAGTTCAAACAACACTCTTGGTAGATGAAAATAAAATAGTAGATGACCTCAAATTTGTAACCTAAGACCCGATGAAAATAAAATTGTATGAGTGGAAGACACTTAAAACTTACTTCAAAAATAGTTACAAAGTGTCGTGTTTGGGTGTAAAGTGTCTTGAGATAGCTTTTTGAAATGAATTTTTGGGAGCCTCTGAAGATAGATCTAAGATGCAATTTCCCACTGGTTTCACTCAAAAATGATGGAAAATAAATATGAGATCTAATATTTTGTGATCTTGACAACTTTTTTTGCAACTTTGACAACTTTTGCAACTTTTGCAATTTTGCACTTTAGAGATATCCAATCTTCAATTTTCCTTCAACCTAAGATCTGCAACACAAACACAAGAGGGGAAAAATTGTTTATTTTTTGTGAATGGGGGTTTTCCTTCGTCAAACCCCATTTTGGTAATTAAACCTTGAATTGAAAGGAAACATGAAAGGAATTATGAATGAACAATACAATGTTACAACTCACCAAACCTTTGAATATTTAACCCTTGGAAATCTGAAATTTTGCATGAGATGGCTTCAATGTATGTTGATCTTGATACTTGAATCTTTCTTTGAATCTTTGACTTGAATGCTTGGGTTAGATCTTGAAGACTACATTAGAATGTTAGCTCCAAAAACATGCATGATGCTTGAGACTTTGACATGATGCTTGAGATCTTGAATGCTGCAAAAAAATGCTTGATAAATTTTCTACTAAATGCTCTTGACAACAATATCTTCTCTTGTTAAGTTCACCTCTTGCTAGATTTTTTGAATTGATAAAATAACCTTGCTTTTATAGATGATTTTCTAATTTGCAAAAAAATAAACATTACAAGCTGACATTTGAATATGAATTTGGGATCATTAAAATATTTAGAATTTGAATTTTCCACTTAAAGGGTGCCCATTTGCCCATGGGTGAATGGGCCCTAACCTAAGTTATCAGGATTTGTGAGTTTCAGGGTGTTAATTCAATTAAATGCATTAATTAAATCACACTTCCCACTCCAGGATTTGCAATTAATTAGGCTTGTAAATATAATTTGGGCCAATTAGTGGCTTAATTAAGTCCATTTTATTAAGGGACCCAAACATAGTGTGAAAATGTAAATGAGTACAATTTTCTACACTACACCAAGTTTCCTTTAGATAGGCTATTGAAATTAAGTTTAACTCATTATTTTCTAGGAAACTTAAATATTTCACACTACTTCTCATAATAATCTTAGCTTAGTTCACCTTAGTTAGGTCCTAGTTAACCCCCTAATTTTTGTTAACTCTTAATTACATATATGAAGTAATTATTAGATAACATAATTTCCAAACTTCAAAATATTTATATTCTCTTGAAGTCCTTTTCTCATGCAAATAAAACCTCTCTACTATTTCCTTTCTATCTCTAAAGATCCTATTATTTCTCTCCTTTCAAAGACACCAAGCCACAAAAGGGGGGATTGTTTCCAATTTATGACCAAGTTAGAAAAAAGAGAGCTTTTTTTCAAAGGAAAATTCCAATTCATCTTAAAATTAGTCAATACCTCCTCCCAAACTTCTTTAGCAAAGATACAATGAAAGAACAAGTGATCCACCATTTTTTCATTGACATAACATAAATTACATCTATTCAAGAACTGGAAGCCCCTCCGATTCATATTATTAATAGTAAGGATATTATTATGAAGAGCATCCCAATAAATAAATTTTACTTTAGGGATCATCCTATTATTTTTTATTTGTCTCCAATCAAAAGAAGGAAAAACATCAAGACACTGACAATTAATTTGTAACCTAATCCAACAGAAAACCCCTAAAGGATTAGGACTCCAAACACATTCATATCTTCTTTAAATGAACTAGAAATGAATGTCCCCTATAATGTGCATCAATTGATTAATAACTTCTTACAAACCATCAATATTTCCTCTCATCGATTGAATACTAAGTCTTTTCATCTAGGCTAAGTTGTTCTATTTCATTGTATATATACATTTTAGTTTTTCCATTCATTCTAACCAAGAGATCCCTAATTTTGGAAAAGTTTTGGATTGAGGACACCAAAGGAGGCTCATTCCACTAATCATTCTAGAAACTCACATTCTTACCATTCCCCACCCTCTAGAAAAGGCCTCATTTTATCACATTTTTAATTGTAACAAATTGTTCCAAATAATAGAACCTTGTGGGAGAGTAGAAGAGAAAAGAAAGGAACAATAATCCTTATTATCCAATTATTTAGCTTTTAGAATGTGATTCCAATACTTATTTCCCTCAAGGAGATTCCATCCCATTTTATACATCAAGGCCTTGTTACTCGTTAAATAGTAATATTTGTATACCAAGATCACCCTTCCTTTTCAGTTTACAAATAGTCTCCCAATTAAACAGAGCAATTCTAGTTTTCTTCAATTCCTTTCCAAATGAAATTATTCAGAATCTACTTTATCTTCTCATATATGAAAGAAGGGATCTTAAACAAGGATAGATACAATGCTGAAATATTTTATAGAGAAGCTTCTAACAACTAAAATTTACCTACTTGGCTTAACAATTTTCCTTTCCAACCAACCAATTTCTTTTGCACCCTTTCAAAAATATTATTCCAATGGTTATTAGACAATTTCTTGGTGGATAGAGAGAGACCTAAATAAATAGCTAGAAGGACAGCCTACTGGTAGGAAAATATTCTCACAATCTTATTTTGAAGAGTAGCCTCTATTTTGAAAAAGTACAACATGCTTTTTTTATAATTTATATACTAACATGAAACTTTTGCATAATCATCAAGAATATTATTTAAATGTTTATCTTTGACAATAGAGGTAACACCAAACATGATAGTATCATCAACAAATTGTTGATGTGATGAGGGAGGTAGAGAAGAAGCAACATTAACCCATCAACCACAATTAGAAACAAATAAGGGGATAAATGATCCCCTTGTCTCAAACCTCTACCACAAGAGAAATATCCCCTAGGTATTCCATTTACCAAAAAAAAACACTTAGGATTAATCACACAAACTTTGATTAAATTTAAAAATTTCCCTCTAAAACAAAACTTTTTAAGCACGACTAAAAGGATGGGCGAGTCTAGTCTATCATAGGCTTTATAATTATCTAACTTAGAACCATTCCTGATTTTTTATTCTTCTTCATAGAATGAATGAGTTAACGAGGAGTAAGAATAACATATGAAAAATTCTACCCAGAATAAAGCCTTTCTGATTGTTCGAGATAAGGAAATGAAGAAAAGGTTTAACCTTATTAACAACTAGCTTAGAGAATATTTTATAAATCATATTACAAAGGATTATAGGTATAAATCTATCATATAATTGACCTCTTCATTTTATGGGATAAGCACAATAAAATTAGAATTAAACCATTTCAAAAGCTTACCTGACCTAAAAAAATCCCTAGCAATAGTTATAAAAAAATCATGGAATTTTTTTTCCGTAATATCCTAGAAAAAAGGGGGAAGTCTATCTAGGTTAGGAGCTTTAAAAGCACCAAAATAAAAAGAAAAAATTTTTAATTCTCCATAGAAATTTCCTTAAGATCATCTCAACATTTTATCCTTCCCTAAGCATACTAGGTATCACTTCCAAAATTTCATGAAGTCCTCTTGAATCTTGGTTATCATCAACATAAGTATCTCTAAAAAAATAAATCAGAGCTTCAATAATATCCTACTCTGAGTGTAGAATAGAGCCATTTAGAAGGTTCATAATTCTAATGACATTTCTTCTTCTGTATTTTAGAGTAGACTAATGGAAAAATCTAGTGTTCCTATCACCTTTAGACAACCATTGAATTTTGGATTTCTATTTCTAAAATATCTCCTCTCCTCTCATATGCCTCTACCATTCTTGGATTAACTCTCTCTCTTTATTACAAGTATCTAAATCCTTGTCTCCTTTATCTATATATCTTTAATATCTTTTTTCTCTTTTGCAAGTTTTTCTTTCTTAATAAATATATCTCCAAAAGACAATTTATTCAAGCCTTTAACTCTTTCTTTCACCAATTTCATTTTTTGAGTAAGAAAAAACATTGGAATGCCTTGCATAGGAGTATCCCACCATTTTGCAACCAGATCTTGAAAGTTCGAGTGAGGGCCCACATAATTTGATACCTGAAGGGAAAGGGCCCTTTCCTTAAGGAATCTTCCCACTACAAAATAAGTGGATTATGATTTGATCCCATTCTAGGTTGAGCTTGCAAAGATAAATTAGGAAGTATAAATTCCATCCATTCAAAATAAAGAATCTATCCAATTTAACCTAAATTAAACTATTTCCTTGTATTCTATTTGACCAAGTAAAGGAAGTTCATTGAAGTTCCACATCAATAAGCCTAGTATGAGAAAGAAAATCGGCAAAGTCCACCATTTAGGTTCCAAATAATCATCCAAATCACCCATCTTTTCTAAAGGGAACAAAGGAGTATTAAAATCCTTCCAACTTCCATTTATCCTCCATAGGCCCATTATCAAATTAGAGATGCTTTCCGATAAATGTTTTCTCTAGAGAAGACTTAGATTTAGGTGCATACATATTGATAATATTTCATTCTTCATTATTATTCAAATTTGAGAAGGATGTCATTAAATTATTCTTATAATGGTTTACCTTTATTTTGAAAACTCCGAGGGGATTCCAAAGGGTAGAAATTTTACCAGAAGCACCATCAACAGGGCTAATAGAAAATTTAGAAATAAGCCATATTTTAGCAAAAATATGAGATAAATTCATTTCAACCATCTTAACTTCATCTATTAGAAGGATTTCCACCTTATTATCAATAATAAAACTCTTGATAAGATGTTTTCTATAAGGACTATTCAATCCCCTAATTTATTCCAAGAAAGAATATGCATCAAAAAACCTAAGGATAAAATAAATAAAAAACCTAGTTCATTAGTTGAAATAGTCAGTTGATCAAAGAATGGGGTAAACCCCATTTTTCTTCTAATTCATCATTTCTTCAATTTCTTAGAACTTGAAAGATTTTCTAGGGTCCTTTACTTTCCTAGAGCCACTTCTCTAGTTGTCTCTCTAGATCTTGTTTCCCTCTGTGAGGGCCTTGTTTAATATCTCCTGCCAAATTTGGATTTTTCTTTTTCCTCTACTTTCTACTTATAGGAACCCATTCTTCTTCATTGTTATTTTCTAGAGTAACCCCACTTGGGGAAGGGATATCATCAACACCAAAACCTAGCAAAGAAATAAAATCTTCCAAATCAAAGTCTCACACCTCTTCTTCCTTAGTTTTCTTCACTTGATTGTCATCCCTGGCCATTTGAAACTTCAACGAACCTTCCTATTTTTTTCCAATCCTATCCTTTATTGAGAATAAAATTTCCCCTTGAGTTTCCCTCACCAACTCCCCTTCTTCCAATTTCTTACTTACCAAGGATTTCTCTTCTAATTTCTTCTATTCATTAACTCTTTATTGTTCGTCTACCTCTTGATCCCCTCCAACTTGTTTCAAGTGGCCTTCTTTTTGTTCTACACATTCAACCTATTGTTTTTTTATTTACTACAATTTAATAAAGTCATCTTTATTCTTCTAGGCCCTCACAATCTTAATATGCCCTGAAGAGGGTTCAATCTCCTTTAAACCATTTTCTTGGGTAGAATTATCATTAACCACCTCCACATCTTTATCCTAAACTTTTAATGGATATTACTCCTTTATGGTTATTTTATCATTTTGATTTACCTTTTATGACATATGTATCCTACATTTATCCCTAAGATGACCATATTAGTTACAATTCTAACAAAAGAGGAGACTTTTTATAAACTATGGGTTAGACCCAATTCCCATATTTTGACTTTAATGTTATATGGGTAGGAAGAGTCGTATGCATAATGATCACATTCACACACAATGTAGAAAAAACTAGTCTAGATTTATATTGTGTAACCTTATTAATAGCTAACAGATGAAAAAAGGAGTTAACAATTCTTTAAAAAATATTGAAGTTCAAAAACTTCAAAAGTAAGCAAGGAAATTTGATCCAAGTGGGAGTAGTTGAATCTAGATCCTTAAAAGGATCAAACCCAAGTTTCCATTTACATAGAGAAAGAGTATTCCTAAACCCCTTGTCAAATGAACAAGGACCATTTGTCAAACCTTTTAACATATCTTCTTTATTGAAAAAACATAACAAAAACAAACCATCCATCATAACACTTATATTCACACTTCCTTTCAACTTCCACACCCCATACAATCATTTGCAAACCTAATCTATATTTGGCCTAAAGGAAAAAATCTTACCCACAAGAGAATTATCCATACTCTAAATCACTTCGTCTAAAAGATCATTAAGTGTATTGACATCAATCCCTTCATCTAAATAGGTCACCAAATGATTTGATCTTCCCATAACTTTTGGAGAGTAAGTTTTTCCACCCAACTAGAAGGGGTTTCGACATCAAAAGAAGATGTTGTTTCCTACCTATTGGCCTCAAAAAATGGACTTTCACATGCTTCACAAACAACACATTAGATGGGGGATCCCCTCGTTGCCACCTCCCCATCCCACAACCCTATATCCAAAATCCCAAGTTCAAAAAAAATTAGAAATTTTTAAATTTTGCAAAGCATGTCTTCTATAATATTTTTTTCTTTCTTCCCTACTTGGAAGGTTATATGAGTGTTGCAACTAGCTAAATTCGAGAAGGATTAAGATTTCAATGTATCTTATAGGTTATGGAATGTTTACTTATTAATGAGCAATTAGTATCAGAGTTTATGATACAAGAAGTTGTGTAGGTAATATATAGGAAGAAATATTGAAAAGGGTGTTCCTACCTTTCAATTTGTAGTGTATAAATTGTTTTTGAAGTTTATTTTAATATTTTTTATTAATAATTATTATTATTTATTATTAATGTAGTATTCTCAAATGGGGGAGGCCCTATTATTGTATGGTAGTTAGTATAATGAATATTTATGAAAAATATCTAAGTGTGTAATCATGCCATCATCTAACCCCTCAAAGAAATGGGATCACATCATTTCCTCCCATCCATGTTATGCTATTCTATATTTATTTGCCCCAATGATTCTAGGTAGGGTAGAGGTGCATAACTCATATTATGCACTAGGCCCAACTCCTACCCTATGAGTTGAGGATGGGGCAACACTTATACTTATTAGGGTGGTGAATCGTACTTATTCTATTTAATCAATTCATGTTGGGGTAGGTGGAATACAATTTAACTATAGTTGTGGAATTGGAGTGGGTTTGAAGAATGATTTTATCTTTGGTTAGGAATGTATAAAATCAATTCTAAGAAGATCTAGAGGAAGTAGAAAATGTTGATCTTATTGACTTGGAACCCTCAAGAATGACAATGATCCACCAAATGGACAAGCAATATAACCCTAATAGGAAAGACCTCTCAACTACCTACTAATTCCTTCTATCAGTAGCATTGGAATTGCCCTTGCTACATAATTCTAATTGTCTCTTTTTAGTTATGTTGAACAATTTTTCCTTATGAAATTATAGCAGAGAAGCTGCACTGCACAGAAAATTCATTCTATTGTAATACCGAAACAATGGAAGTGGAAAAAATCAATAATTAACATCTTTTTCATATGAACATGTAACAAATGGATTGTAAGACACTCTGCGATCGATGGCCTTGTAAACAAAACTTCCCATTACAACTGCCAAAACAGAAAGCAGGACAAAATAACAACCCACACACCACATTCCTGTATTCACATACAAATTTACACCATTACAGAGATCTTTGATCTCCTGCATAAACTTCCATTATAAACCCATTACTCTGTGAAGAGCATGAAACTGGGGGCCTTTATAGGAGACATTTCCCTGCCCAAATTTACTTGGATTGCTCTCTGCACTCTCCTCTATTGTAAAAGCAGAGACGTTCCTTCTGCGAAGGGCTTGATTGGCTCCACCTCCATCATTTTGTAATAGAATTCCTTGTCGAGCATTATCAAGCCTGGGAGAATCGCAGGGCAAGTTATTATAAAAGCTTCTGGAAGAATCAAATGAAAGAGTCCTGTACATCTGCTGCCCTCTGTTTCGAACCACGGCCCTGTAAAGAAGCGGTATCAGCCCTTCCATTGTCAGATATCACAAAATCTTGAATATAAAGCAAAACTATTGAAGCCACTCAATCCGATGCAATGGCAAGAGGCCCGGTGCACCTATAAATAGCTTTCAATGCAGGCTCTTCGCCGAAACCTCACAGAAGCCTACGTTATACCGAACACCGGTTTTTGCAATCAGGCGGCCGATTTCAGCGCCCCAGTTGGTCAAAATGAGATAACGTAAAGGAGGGGCAATCATTATGGACTGGATGTCACAGTTGTGCTTTAGATAGTCAGAATGTGATTAGTCAAAGAAAGATAACTCTTTGGCTATTGTGAGATTTTTATCCTTCATGTAAGAACATAGATAAATCCCTGACAAGATAATGGTGGACTCTGCATTTAAAAAGAAAATTACTCCCTTGTCAACCGTTGTTTCCGTGATCTTCAGAGCTTCTGAATTATGTAGAGAGTGTACTTTTGTTATTTTGTTTTCAGATTTAAGTAAGGGTAGTACTGGGTAGTAGTGGTTATGAAGTTGACGTCTTTTGGATTTTTTCATTTGGAGTATGAAATAAAGTTGTGTTTTTTAAATTTTATATGTATGGTTGTTGGGAGGACAAATAATTTTATGAATTAAGTTTGTATTTTTAATTGAAGAAGGGTCCGTTTAAAGTGTTAAGGGTCTTATATTTAAGAAAAAATGATGGTTGAGTTATTTGGAGTCATTCCACTTCATCAATAAATTAAGAGTCACTTAACTAACTCACATTTAACATGTTTTTTTTTGGGTACAAAGTCTTATGTTTTTTAATAATCTTGATATTTATATTTAATATTTAATATTAGCATGTTGTATCAATTGATGTCATAATCATATATTAAAATTTGCTACTCTAATCTTTTTAATCAGTGAATTTATTTTGCTAATTTTTTAATTTAAAATGTTATAATCAAAGGATGTTTACAAAAATCATTTAGATTTTTCAAAAATATTTATTTAAAATTTGCAATTTTAAACTAAAAATTAAAAAAAATGACAAAATAGGTTATTTAAACCATTCTAAAAAAATGAAAATCAATAGTAAGTGTGAAAATCAAGGTAAAATGGGTAGAAGATCAATTAATTAAAATATTATGTCTTTCATTTAAAATTGATATTTGTAAAAGTAATGAAAGAATTTCAATATGTATTTATTTATTTTAGGTGTTTTGATTTGGTTGAAGAGAAAAATAACACTTTCTCTATAAATAGGTTATAAACCACTTATCATTTTTTTTATAATTTAATATTCTCTTTATAAAAATTAGATTTAATGAATATAATAAATATACAATTAAATTAAATTAAAAGAGTTTTAATATATATAATAAAAATAGAAATTTAGAAATTAAGAGGAGGGGAACTTGAATTAGTTAATTTTAATTGTTAATGGATAGTTTTCAAGAGTTTTGATCATTGTTTTTAATCATATTTTAGAATCACTTAAAATTGGATAAATTAAATGTAGAATGATCAAAAATATAAAATAAGTTTCTCAAAATCCATGTAAGGTTGCATGGTTGCACCTATGATTTTGATCTTACTCTTTATGACCTTAATATTGCACATCATTTTGACTTGAAAAAATTGTGGTTCTAACCTATGATGAATTAGGGTATTAATACATGCAACATTTATTTCATGTGACCTATTATGAGAGAGGAGATACATTCCCATAGTGTCGTCAAAATATAAAAGGTAGGAATCCACAAATAGATTTGAATTATCTAATTAGTAGAAATCCCAAATGAGGTGGATTAGAAAGACTAAAATTAACCTAATTCAAGGAATTGCTAGAAGTTTCTAATAAAAAATATTTGACAATAATCAAGCATAAAGTAATGATGGAGATAAGATTTTGGTGCACATTATCCAATTATACTAATCATCTTAAGATATGTTGTGTTCATACAATATGGAAATTTATCAACACCAAATGGTTTTAAATCAATGCTAGAATACAAGAGTACTCAACCTCAAAATGATAACTCATAAATAAGGAAGATGAACCTTCTAAATCTATATAAGGAGTCATAGAATCCAAAGAATCAATGTAAGTCTCTATGGGAGGATAAGGAGCATAAAGATAATTCTTTATGTAATTGTAACATTTGGGATTTTCACCATAAATAGGATTTTTTAGGTACCAAAACTACTACTGGACACTTCCTAGAACACAATCTCACTTTCAAGTCCAATATTGTCATCATGAAAGTGAGTCCTACTCATCCACATACTATGGAGGGTTAAAGGTCAACTCTATGAGAGTGATTTTTCTCTCCTACACTTCAAGATCGACTTAGAATCAAGAGGGTGTTTGTAGAGATATATATAAATATGTATAAAATCAAACACAATCGACAACAAATAATAACCACAATAAAACCCAATTGCATCCTTAACCCCAAATATTTTCACTAGCTTGAGATAAATTATTTTCATTAACCTCTATATAGTTGACATGGTTGTGTAAGAATGATCCATATAAAATAATTTCACTTTTGGCTTCACACAAGTTATTTCCCTAGTTGTACTAATGATCAAGAATGCACAAAAGATAGATTTATTCATAAAATACTAAATAATGTTTTTAATTTTTTTGATGGTGTGAGATTGGACAAGTGGAACCAAGATAAATGCATATCTAATTGGGCTACAAATTCATAGAAATAAAAAAGGAAAATAATGAATGGAAACATAGAATAATTTATCTAGATAAACTTGTCATTAGATTACAAGAATTATACACAAACCATACAAGTAGTGAATCCATATAAATTGAAAAATGATTATTATAATGTTTGTAATATTTTAAAATTTTGTCACATTACCAAATTCCCAATATGATCATGTCAACAAGTGTGACAAGAGAAAACGTTAACAAGAGTAAAGGATTATTTGAAGATTTATAAACAATTTGGAAACATGATTTCTCTACATAATACTTGTAGCATTGTTTCCTTCAACTACTTCATTACTTCATTTCCTTTCTAAAAATTTTAGGTCACATGACATTATTGAAGCACTAGATAAACCTTGTACCCTCATAGTCTCCATTTTCCACCAAAAGAACTAACCTCGCCTAAAAAATAAATAAAACTTACCATATACACAATTGCATGCCAAAACCTAATCAACAACATTGTACCACTACAAAATTCCATGGCCTACAAGCATTCCCATCTAAAATGAATGTCTCAAATTGAATAAAAAACTATTAGAAGTATAGAAGTATCTATGAGTAATGGAGGGTAGATGGAGTTAATGTAGGTAGCTAGGAGTTCTCCCTTGCATCAATGGTGGGTAGGTGAGCGAGTAAACATAGCACCATGACAGTTGACACTTTAAAATAATTTGAAAACAATATACTTTACTATTGAGTTCCTTTGAAATATATTTCCTTTGAACAATTGATGAAACCTAAGGGAGAATTGGAATTATGTCGAGATCTTCTAGGAGATGGTTTAGGAACTAGATTAAATTTCCAATGAACACATCTTTCTCTAATGATTTTTTTAGTGGCTAATATTTTCCAATTGGTTAATATTTGAACTTTGGGAATCCAAAATTGGCTAATAGTTTGACCTATAACATGACTTGAATCGCCACATTTTTACAAAATTTTATTACAGTCTTATTTAAATTTCCAAATAATTTATTTTATTAGAAATTTTAACTCAAAAATTTGTCATAATATTTGATACATGATTAGATCATATTCACCTAAATTTTATAAATTATATAGTAGAAACCTATATTAATTCACCAATAGTATATCATAATTATTAGTTGCTTTAGGGCCATATTTTGAAAATATTTACTTTCCACCATTGATTTACAATATAATCTAATGGCCCTTGTTATATTTTGTGAGGTAAAACATACTTGTGATATGTAATTCTTATGAGGCCTACAATTTTTGGCCCCATGAGCATTACAAATTGTGGGTACATTTTACCTCATAAAATACAATGAGGGTTGTTAGATCAATGATCCAAAAGAAATTTTCGGGCCCCATGATCATTACAGAATGTAGTTACATTTTACCTTACAAAATACAACGAGGGTCATTAGATTATATTTTAACTCAATAGTGGCAAGTAAATATTATTGTCTACCCCTTAAACCCATCGATAATTTCCACCCTTTGGCCCCTACTTTTGGACATAAGAACTATTTTATTAAATTATATGGATTCACCATCATAATTAATACATAATTTTCCTATTATTTTTAATATTCACCAAAATTTTCTACAAAATTTTAGTGATGTAAAAAAATTGATAATAAAGTTTTTTTTTTTTTGAAAAAAAAAGATTCACCAATAGAAATTAATATAAATTTTTCCTTAAAAATGAAAGATTCGCTAATATTTTATATCTTTTTTTGATGGGGGTTTCTTAAATTTATCACTGATCTTTCTCCATTAACTTTAAGTTGAAAGTAGACCAAAATCTTGAAACCTTGGTGAAGGTTCCTAGTTCCTAGTCTCTTAGAATGCTCTAATGATTTCCTCTATATATTTTCTATTTTATAGATCTTCATCTTCTACCATGAACTCTTTGAAAGCCTCTTATAATTTTTTTGGCACTTAAAACATAGTTGAAAACTAGGCACACATCGAGAACCTTATGTTTGTTAGTGTACCATAGAAAAAAGGCAACTTGCTTGATTTGGGGAATAATTGATGATAGACTAGACTTAATGAGGCCTTGATTTGGTGTTGTGAGGTGTTTTTCACATCCACACTAGGTCTTGGACCCTTCCAAATGCATTTATCGATGTCTTGTAAAGGTGTTGTAAAATACTCACGCTTTTCTAGACTTAATGAAAAAACCTTGGACCCTTCTGAATGCATTTATCGATGTCTTGTAAAGGTGTTGTAAAATACTCACACTTTTCTAGACTTAATGAACCCATCTTCCCTTAATTCAACATTATAAAATGTATTTAAATACATTATCACATCAATCTAGAAGGCTTGTAAACTAAATTTGACTTCAAACTAGTGTAGTAATGTGTTTTACACATTCACATTGGTTCTTGTGCCTTTCTAGGCTATGTGGACCTCATTTTAGTGTTGTAAAGTGTATTTAAATCACACTTTCACATTGAATTATGTGTCCCAAGCCCTAATTTACCTTTACATCATCATTAATAGGACCCTATTACCCCATATTGTGCATCCCAAGGCAATATTTGATGAAATACCTGACATAGTCACCATAAAAACCTTATTTTCTTACTTCCTAGCATCCTAGTTGACAAAAGGGCCCCACTAGGACTAATTTTCCACTTGTGGTGAATGATTCCCTACTAGGTGGAACTGATTCACCCAAGGTGGCGAATGAGTCCCATTTGGACCAATTTTGACCTTTGAGCGGGAAAAACTAAAATTTAAGTTTATTATTTTTACATGTTCGCCTTAGGGATCCAATTTATGGGTGAATAAGGTGAATTACCTATAAATCCAAGTCTCTAAACCCTAATTTACATCCATTAACTCATTTTCACAATTCATTCATCATCTATCTTCTCCATCAAGCCAAGCAAGTTAGGTTTCCTCATTGCAAGTCATTAAGTTAGCTTCCAAAGACATTCAAGGGAAAATTATTCATGTTTTGTTACAGAAATTCAAGATCAAACATCATGGCAAGGTATTGACTTCATTATTGCATGCTTCATTACATTCTTTCATCATTTTGGTTTAATTACCTTAAAGGGGTTTGACCAAGGCAAACCCCCATGCCCTAACATTCAACATTTCTCTTTCTCTTCTTGTGTGTTTGTAGATTTAGACATCTTGGAGGCTTATAAATCATTGAAGATTACATTGCAATTTTTTTCAAGTCATCCCTCCATTGGATAAGGAAAAACATCAACAAAAAGTCATTTTCAAGCCCGAATCCGACAGTTTCAGAACCTATCACTTGGAGACACAGGAAGTGTAGACCGAAAGCTCTTGCTTCCACCTTTGAATATTCAAAAATTTAAAAGAGGAATTATTCACCATGGGTGGCGAATGAGTCCCATTTACAGGCCTGAACATTATTTTTTGCATTTTTGGATACCTTTTTGTCTGAAACGGGTTCCAAGTCAATTTCACAGAACTAGGACTAATTTGCCTAGAATGGCGAATGAGTCCCAACAGGCTAAATTTCTAGCATCAGTAGCATTTCAAATTTCATTTCTAGCCTCCTTCAATATCTCAGGTGCACATTTTCACTTTCATCCATTTTTGTTTCAATTTTGCATTCATTTCTAAGTGTTTTTGCATTACACAATGTGATTTCAAACAAGTTGCATTCTTTAGTTTCCATTCAATAATCAATAGATTCCATTAGTTTATTACACTTAGATCATTTTATTTAGTCACAATTACATCATACATACCTTAGTTTGAGTGAACCACCTAGATTTTACGGTGTGGGATCTATCTCTTTTCTTAAGGTGAAAGACCCTAATTGAGCAAAAGAGACATAGCATTCCTAACCACCTTAAAATATTTGTTTCAGTTAGGAACTCCATTAGGGGTTTCATAGGTTTATGGAACTGACCTATATCCTTTGAATATCCACTTGGCTTATTTTATTTCTACTATTAGATGTTTTCCACTCACCCATAATAACTTGTTGAGAACATTGGATAGTTTAAAAACTACCACAAAGTTTTAATAATGCTCAAACACTTTCCTTTCATTACAGTTCATCCATCACATGGCCCTTGCTTATGTTTTTTCTTGAGGGATTTTGTTTCTAAAAAGAACTAGGAACCATGGATTTACACACAAAATTGGTAGATTTTATGCCTCAAAAAGGAATGGGGAATATAAACCAATATAGGATAGGCAGTGGCTAGGACTTGAAATAGAACAAGAACTTGAAACTTAAGTTTCCAAGTTCCAATAAGAGTCTAAATTTCACTAAGTAATTTATAGTTCAAGAGTGGAGAGGGAACTAGAACCAAAACCTCAAAGGTTTCAAGTTCCAATTGGAGACCAGGGTCCAAAAGGGATCAAGAACCTTACATGTTAGGGATTGGACTTCAAGAGGAAATGTAAAATTAGAACATGAAGTTCTAAATTCCTATCAAGTCTTAGGGTCTAACAAGGAATGTAGACAAAATAATTCAAGGGGAATGTGAGACACATGAGGAAACATAGAATTGGAACCTTGGAGTCTCAATTGGGTTCCAAATCCTATAAGGAAACAAAAGGAAATATATTATACAACCAATTTTGGATTTTGACAACTTCTAAGAATATTAGCTAAAGTTTAAGGGGGAAAGAAACACAATATAAAACACATCTTTAACATAGAGGTCCATTAATGTCTCAAGGATTGATTATAATAATGGATCATAAATGACCAAGACACACACAAAAAATGGAAGGGACTCAAGAAAATTGACAATATAGACTTGAGTCCCAATAAGTTCCTTTGTTTTATCATCATCATATAGTAGGTTATCAAAATTTCATCATTGTTACAAGACAATCCATAGCGATATCTTCTAGGAATATAGATCTATTCAAGTCTCTGGATACATATCCCAAATTCTAATCTAAAGAGTGCAGGGTCACTCAATGTGTCAGATGTAAATAATTAAATTATGAACATTACACAATAAATATTATCACATGGTTATTCTTTTTATCCCATATTTTATTTTTCCAACAAGTACCTATTTTAGAAACAAGTTCATAGAGATAGCCTGGAAAGAGATGAAGTCAATTGATATTTTTTAATATTTAATCTTCTCAAGACCTATAGCTCCCTTTTTTAAGATGATGGAATAAGTATTAATTGAAACCATATTATCAACTATGAGAAACTCCTTAAATGAGTCAAATGGAAACTAAAATAGGATAAGAAAAGCATAATCCCCCTCAAATCATACAATCATAAAATACTCAAGAAAAATATAATTGTCACAATTTATATTTAGTGCAACTATGATTATCACTTGCAAATATCACAAAGTGCACTTGATCTTAATAGTTTTACAAATGCTAAAAAGAGGCTATAATATTGAAACTAAAAAGGAGTAGAGGATAAGTGCACAAAGAGTGGGGATAAAAAATGGCCAAGTGTACATTTTAGACAAAACATGTATGCACTTAATAAAACACACACATGTTATCATGTGTAAGGATTATGGTTCATATCCATTATAACGTATGCATATTATTTTTAAGCCTTATAAGGTTTTTCCATATGCATCATAAATGCATACATGTTATAAAATTTCCTCACATTAAAACATGAGTGCATTTCTAATGCTAGAATTCAAATATTTCAAAATCCTCCCCTTTTGGCTAGATTTCCAAGCCTAAGGATTGGACCTCCACTTTGGCAAGAAAGTACTTATTTTAAACATAAAATAGAATATTAAAATTGTTAGACACACAGGACAACTAAGAGGGGGGTGAATTAGTTATGCATTAAAGCATTCAAACCCTCATTAAGCATTAGCATGAATGTAAAAAAATGAAACATCAACAAATCAACAACCATACACAATAGAACACTAGATTTTATGTAGAAATATATAATAAGTAAAAACCACGGTGAGGATTAACTCACTTGTATATGAATATCAACACTGATTATAAAAGGTTCACTATTGAAATGGCTCACTGCCCAAAGGACTCACTATCAAAAAGAAAGAAATAAAGGCATACTACCAAGGAAGATCACTTCTTCTAGAATATAAGAGAATAGAAAGAGATTGTAACAAGGAGGTTCACTACCTCAGAGAAATAGGAGAATCCACCACAACAATTCTTCACCATTTGTAGCCTTCAGCTCACCGCCTCCAACAACTTTAGACACACTAAAATGTAGACACCTTCTACTCATTTGTTCTGGTACTCTTAGGCATTCATGCTCACACTCAAATCGTAACACTTGATCACACTCACATTGTTTTTCACTACTCTTCACACTACTCCCTTCTCCAAAAATTGACCTTGCATATATACCTTCCCCAACCAAAAATAACCTTCTCCAATTTGGCTTCACTGAAGCGTATGCACTGTTGGGAATAGGATGCCATTTAATTGCAATCCTAAACATATTTCATGTATCTCCTAAGTCCTTGGAAAGTGTTCCCCAACACTAGGATTAGAAAGAGATTAAATTTAAATGAAATGAACATGTAAATTAAGTTTTGTAATTATTCCTAAATGATAGAAACATGTGAGGGCATCCAAGAAGAGTTCTTAAATAATAGGAGCACATGGGGTGCCCTCATGGAAGGTGGAACCCACCTTGCTTAAGTTAACTATTTGGAGAATAGATAATGCTTCAGTAATGCATGTAAAGTTCCTACAAGTTAGGGATTGATATTTACATGAGTGGATTTCAGTTTATTTCAGTTTAGTTAGTTCAGTTCAGTTTAGTATTAGTTCAGTTCAGTTCAGTTTAGTTTAGTTATGGTTCAGTTATCTTTAGTTGCATGTACTTAGTTTCAGTTGAATGCTAGTTGACTTTAGTTGAGTTGAGTTGCATGACTAATGAATTCAGTTGCATGACAAGTAATAGGTGATACATTCAGTTAAGTGGGGATGATCAATCATGCATATTGTTTGCATGAATTTGATGGAGAGATATGTTTCAATTAACAAAGATTGACTTGGACCCACCTTGGGTGCCCAAGTTGGCATCTTTGAGTTAACACCTTTTGCAAGCAAAGATATTTACAAGGCTGAGTTAAGTGGGCCCGTTCTTGGGTGCCAGCTTTGAGGAGAAGCTTGGAAGATATTTTCTTGACCAACGATCATTTAGGAGTTTGGTTTGGGGTTCCTAAATTGAGGAGATGTTGGTTTTGAATTCATGTTACATGATGGAACTCTACTTGCACAAAATAGTCATAGGTTTTTGAGAGGAGCTTTGTGCTCTTGTAATTGACAACTCTTTGGAGTTTACAATTCTCATAATTGTCTATTAATTGCAGCAAGTTGAAGAGAGTTTTATTAGAGTTTATTGAAGGTTGTGAAGAAGAATTGTTGAAGGAAAAATAAGCACATCAATCAAGGAATTATACAGTGTTAGTGTAATCTTGTTCTAAGGTTAAATAATACAAGCACTATTGATTTTGGCGGTGGAGTTTTTTCCCGAAAGGGTTTATCCACGTATATGTTATGTCACTTCTATCTTTTGGTCTCATTCTTATACAATATTTTGTCTCTTTCTACAATTGGTAAAATTGATTTAAATAGATAATCATACACAAAGAATTTTTAACAAAGAATACTTAATTAGATCTAAAATATCATAGTTTTACAAGTTTTAAGCTACATAATTACCTCCATTTTTAACATGCACCTCAAGCATGCAACCACCAAATAGGTCGGCACAAAAACTTTTGCAATGGAAAGAAGTGAAGGTAGACCACACCAAGGATTAACCATCACCTAAATCTACACCAACACGCTACGCCAAGCTTCAAAAAACCATGAAGCACATGTGCAAATAGCGCAAACACACCAGGTTGGCCAAATTGGAATTAACACTACCAAGCAACCACATACACACTTCACCAGGTTCAAAAACATTTTGTATACCATGTAGAAACATCACACAACACTCTGGAATATTTCAACAATAGCAAAATATTCAAACACATTGGAGTAAACACATCCACTTAAGTATATGATCATCTTGTACAACCAGTTAAATTGCCACTAAGACACAACTCATGAACCAAGCTTGTAGAACAACTAGACACCAAACCTTCCAAGAGAAGATAGATACAGGCATCATTAATTAGCACATTCCAAAATACACAAGACAAGAAAATTCAATGCGGAGAAATGTGAAGCAATTCCATTTCTCCCAGACAAACCTCTTCACAAGCCAAACATTGTTAAACACATCTTCTATTGCCTCACAATCTAGAACATAAAACTCTTGATATAACACCTCTGAACACTTTTGAATAGCACAAACACATATTCAAGGATGAATAAATTTGGAGCATAATACAAAAAACATCCTTGACACTTTGTACACTCTATACAAATTTTCTCAAAAGCACTTGGAAACTAAGTGACCATGCTGCATCTGCAACACCTTCTCATCATAACCATACTAGAGGTTGACATAGGTTTACATCAATGAAAACACTAATGATAACATAATAAAACAATCTCCCCCTTTATCATTGATGGCAACACCTATTGAAAAACCATCAACAACAAAAGAAACTCTGATCTCCAAATCTCAAGCAACTCTCCCCTTACTTGGAGATTTCTTATATATTTCAAAAAAAATTCTTTCTCTCCCTTTATTATGTTTTTTAGACTTCTCTCTCCCCTTTCTTATCTTTTTCAGACTTCTCTCTCCCCCTTTGACATCAATGGAAAAGGGAAACACTTGCACTCTTCACTTCTCTCTCTCACTTTTAGGCACAAGATATGCTCCCCCTGACTGCACCAACCAAAGACACCACTACCTACTCCCCCTAAGAAGTATCCTTCATCATTCTAGGACAAAGAATTCATGTTGAAATTGCACCCCTGGACAGATGCACCAACTTAGGAACCTAGTTGAAAGAAGGGGCAATAACCCCTAGCTTGTTTCTAAGATACTCAAATGTATCTTTTGGAAGATCCTTTATAAAAATGTCTGCTATTTGATCCTTTGTAGGCACATACTCCAACTTTCTTCATTCTCAACAACTGTCTCTCAATAGAAAGTGATACTAGATAGAGATATGCTTTGTTCTTGAATGCATTATTGGATTTTTTGAAATGTTGAAAGCACTTGTATACATAAGATAGAGATAGGTTCATCATATGATGTACTTTGATGTCTTTCAATGTTTGCTTCATCCACAATAGGTCTATGTGCAACAAGTTGTCACAACAATATATTATGCCTCTATAGTAGTTAATAACACTGAATCTTTCTTCTTACTCAACCAAGAAACTAGTCTATTTCCAAGAAAGAAGGAACCTCCACTTGTAATTCTTCTATCATCTACACAACCTGCCCAATCTTCATCTATATAAGCACTCAAAGAGAAGCCGGTATCCTTAGAATACCATAGACCATAGTCCAAAGTGCTCCTCAAATATCTAAATATCTTTTTGACTATTGCCACATATGATTCTTTAGGATCTTATTGAAATCTTGCCACAAGACATGCTACATGCATAATATTTGATCTAGTCGCAGTTAGATATAGTAATCCACCAATCATGGATCTATACTTGGTCTGATCTATCTTAGGATTCACTCAAATTACAACTAGTAACTATGGGATTACATACCAGTTTAGAGTCTTCCATTCCAAACTTCTTTAACATTTTCTTAAAACATATTTTGATTGTGTAATGAATATAATTTGTTTTGATTCAATGATTTGCAGCCCAAGGAAGAAAGTCATCTCCCCAAACATTGACATTTCAAACTCATTTTACATCTCTTTTATAAACCTTTTACACATTTCCTCATTTCCTCCAAAGATTATGTCATCAACATACACAACCACAATTAGAATCTAATCTCCCTCAACTTTGAAGTAAAGGTTGCTATTTGTAGTACCCTTTTTGAATCTCTCCTACAATAAGTACTTGTCTTATCTTGTATACCAAGCTCTAGGAGCTTGTTTGACTCCATACAATGCCTTTTTCAATCTATAGACCATATCAAGATCTTCTAATAACTAAAAATATTTTGGTTGTTCAATGTATGCCTCTTCTTCTAACTCGCCATTCAAAAATGTAGAGTTTACATCCATCTAAAATACTTTGAAGTCTTTATGTGCTACAAAACCTAAAAACATCTTAATAGCCTCCATTCTTTCTACAAGAGAAAAATTCTCTTCAAAATATATTCCTTCCACTTGTGAGTAGCCTTTACACACAACCCTAGCCTTGTTTTTGATAACTTCTCCATTCTCATTCAAATTGTTCCTAAAAACCCATTTAGCTCCTATCACATTATTGTTTACTAGACTTGGGACTAGTTCCCATGTCTGATTCTTCTCAATCTACCTCAGTTCTTCTTCCATAGCTTTGATCCAATTTTCATCCTTGTATGCTTCAGTAATTCTTTTAGGTTCTACTTCAAAAAGTAAACAAAAATTTAAATGTTCCTCTATCATAGAAAATTTTCTTCTTGTTAGCACACCTCTGCTTGTGCCTCCAATTATTTCACCCTCAAAATAATTTTTCTGCACATACTTACGAGTCTTAGGATTCTTTTCTAGATCTTCTTCCTCCTCCACTAGCATTTCTTTTTCTTTCTCTTCTTCTTTCTCTTCTTCTCTGCAAGGGGAATCATCATATTCATATCCTTCTATTTGTATTGAGCTCTGATGTGATTCTTCATCCACTTAGACCCTTGCACTTTCAACTATCTTCTTTAGCCTTTTGTTGTAACACCTATATGCCTTGCTCTTTGTAGAATATCCAAGGAAGATTCCTTCATCTGATCTTGCATCAAAATTTCCTAAATTTTCTTCATCTCTCTTTATATAACATTTATTTCCAAACACTCTAAAATATTTCACAGTAAGATTTTTTCCATGATACCATAGCTCAAAGGGGGTATTTTAAATATTCACTCTTGCTTGACCTCTATTGAGAATGCAAATTGTGGTATGAATAGCTTCTCTCTAGTAGACATATGGTAGATTTGCTTCTTTCAACATGGTTCTTGTTGCTTCCTAAACTATCTTATTCTTCCTCTCCATAACCCCATTATGTTTCGGAGTCCTAGGAGTTGATAAATACCTTTTTATCCCATGATATTCACAAAAAACTATTGAAATCATTGGAGGTGAACTCACCACCTCTATCAGACCTCAAACATTTGATTTTCAAATCCATTTCATTCTTGACCATAGATTTAAGTGCTTATAACTTATTTAGATCTTTTGATTCTCTTTTAGAAATTTTACCCAAGTCATTCAATAGTAATCATCTATTAACAACATAAAATACCTGTCACCTTGAGAGCTTCTTGTTCTAGTAGGTCCACATAGGTTTGTGTCCACCAACTCCAAAGGTCTTGTGATAGAATATTCTTTAGTTTTGAACCTCTTTTTTGTTTTTTTCCAAATTGACACTCTTTACAAATTGCATTGATAGGATTTGTAATTCTTGGCATGCCTCTCATAGCATTATTAGATTCGATCTTCACTAGGCTATCAAAACATTCCCTTCTATCCTTATTCCTATAGCAACCAAAGTTCCAAACCTTCATTTTCTAATTTCACAACCATTATTTTGAAACACCATATTGTATCCTATGCTACACATTTTTCCTACATTGAGAATATTATGCCAGAGGCCCTTCACATAAAGAACATCACCTATCTTATGCTTTCCATCAATATACTAATTGAATCTTTTCCATAGACCTTAGTTGATGTATCATCACCAATCTTAATAAGACCATCATGATTCTTTTAAAGTTTAAAAAACTTACTCTTATCACCTATCATATGATTTGACCAACCGCTATCAATTATCCAGTAGTTTCTCCCCTCTCTTGCTTGAAAGGTAGTCAACATAGTTCCATCAATATTGTGACCTATTTCCAGAGCATTTTCCTTCACACATCTTTCAGGGTTAGTAGAATTAGTTCCAAAATTCAAAACCATGAACAAGAATTCATTACTTCTATCATTTGAATAGTTTGATCACTCATCATCAGATGTACCATTGTCTTCTTTAACATAATAACTCTTCTTGAAAGATTTACCTTCATGATCTTTATGTTTGTCATTTGAAACTTTTCTTGGACATTTTTAAGCATAATGACCTATCTCACCACAATTGAAACACTTGAAGGGTAACTTACCTTGTATTTTCCAATGCCCTTTTTCAATCTTCTTATAAAATTTCCTTCCACTTCATCAAGATCATCCAGATCAGATTCATCATTCCTCTCTTTCTTATTGACTTTAAAATTAGTTTCTTTTCTTGAAGCATCTTGATCAAACTCTCTTAATTCAAAAGTAGTTAAAGCACCAAAAAAATGATCTCTAGAATATTGATCTAAATTTTGAGCTTCCTCAATAGTAGAAACTTTAGCATTGTAAGATTTAGGAAGGGTTCTCAATATTTTTTTCACAACTTCAATTTCCTCCAATTTTCCACCAAGACCATTGATGTCATTGAAAATTTCATCCACCCTAAGCATGTAGCCTACAATGTCTTCATCTTCTAACATCCTTAGGGTTCAAATTTGGATTTAAAATTTTGCATCTTTGCTTGCTTGAACTTAGCATCTCCTTCATAAATGCTCTTCAACTTCTCCCAAACCTCTTTAGCAATTTTATAGCTTATCACCTTCACAAGTTCTGAATCAGAAAGCCCACTCAAAATAGCATTCTTCACTTTTCCATTATTCTCATAATCCTTGATATGATCTTCACTTGTTAGACCAATAGCAGGTATAGTATATCCATCTTCAATTGACTTCCATATGCCAAACCCTAATGAGAAAAGAAAGGCTTACATCAGGTTGATTTCCATAAATTATAATTTGTTCCATTGAACATAGGGAATTTAACACCATTCTTGTGCACCATCTGGATCTACCTCAAGTGGTTAATATTCTTCCAAGGAACCTCTACTTTGATACCAATTGTTAGACACACAAGACAACTGAGAGGGGGGGTGAATCAGTTGTGCATTAAAAAACCTTCAAACTCTCATTAAGCATTAGCATGAATGTAAATAAATGAAACATCAACACATCAACATCCATACACAATAGAACACTATATTTTATGTGTAAAATCCTAATCAAGAAAAAACCATGGTAAGGATTAACTCACTTATATATGAATATCATCATCGATTACAAAAGACTCATTGTCAAAAGAGCTCACTGCCCAAAGGACTCACTATCCAAAAGAAAGAAAGAAAGGCTCACTGTCGAGAAAGATCACTTCTTCCAGAATACAAGAGAATATAAAGATACTATTACAAGGAGGCTCACTACCTTAGAGAAATAGGAGAATCCACTACAACCACTCTTCACCATCTGCAACCTTTAGCTCACTACCTCCAACAACTTCAGACACCTTAAAATGTAGACACCTTTTGCTCACTACTTCTGGTAGTCTAAGGCATTCATGCTTGCCCTTAAATAAAAACACTTGATCACACTCACATTACTTCACACTACTCCTCCAACAATTGACCTTGCATATATACCTTTCACAACCACAAATAACCTTCTCCAATTTGGCTTCACCAAAATGTATGCACCTCAAAAGTGCAACCACCAAATAGGCCAACACCAAACACTTTCATGGTGGAAAGAAGTGAAGGTAGAACACACAAAGGGTTAACCAAGACCCAAATATACACCAACACACTACACCAGGCTTCCACAAAGCACGAATCACATCCACAAATAGCGCAAAAATGCTAGGTTGGCCAAACCAACATTAACACTACCAAGAAACCATATACACATTTCATTAGGTCCATAAACATCTTGTGGGTGATGTAGCAACATCACACAACATAATACCTACCAAGGGAAGATCGATACAAGCATTGAATTAGCACATTCCCAAATCTGCAAGACAAGAAACTTCAATGCGAAGAAATGCGGAGCAATTCTATTTCTCCCAGACAACCTCTTCACAATCCAGACACTATCAAACACATCTTATACTATTGTACGATCCATAACCTAAAACTCTGGATATAACACCTCTGAACACTTTTGAACATCACATATAAACTAGACACAAGCACATATTCAAGCATGAAGAAATGTGGAGCATAATACATAACACATCCCTGACACTTTGTACACTCTTTATACAAATTTTCTCAAAAGCACTTGGAAACTAAGTGACCATGCTGAATCTGCAACACCTGCTCAACACCACAAACACCTTCTCATCATAACCATACTAGAGGTTGGCATAGGTTGACATCAATGACAACACTAATGACATCATAGTGCAACACAAATTTCATCCTCATCAACTTTACATGTTTTATGATGAAATTTCATGAATCCACCTCAAAAATGTGAAGCTATTACTTTTTTTTAATCATATATTTTTTTTATTTTGAAAAAAACATATTTATATTTATTTTATTTAACAATGTATTCTTATTTTTCTAATTCATATGTATTATTTTTCCACAAAATTTGATCCATGTATTCAAAATTTAAAACATTCAAATAAATTACATTGTTATTTTTTTTGGAAGTTATATTCTACACATAGTAATGTTATTTTCAATATGTGTCCACTTCAAAAATTCACTAAAAATATTAAATAAAAATACGAAGAAAAAAAAACTGTATAACTTAGAGCTCTTAGCTATATTCACAATAATTAGTTTCTAAAAATACAGTGAAAGGGGGGAATGCACAAAATACTAGATGTTATATTTCAGTGATAAAATTAGGAATATTTGTATGTTCTCAAAATTTCACCCTTTTAATCTTTTTTTTTTAAACTAAGTAATTTACAAACTATATTTTGGAAAATAATAATTCTTGTTCTTATCACATTTTCAAAATTTGATTGTAAACATATAAAATTAATCATTTAAGTTCTAGTGTATAAGCTAATTTTAGAGACAAAGTGGTCATATTTTATCCCTGTTTTTTTTCCAAATTTCCATGCACTCACCATAGAATTGAAAAAACCAATAACACCACTATGTAGAGATCGAAAAATTATGCACTATGAAAAATAACACCTGAAAGGGAGTTCAAATTATCCAAAATGGAGCCTTAGAAGGTCACAAAATCAGAACTACGTAACAATACCTACAACAATCTATAAATTATGGAAGGACCATAAAAATTAAAAATACCTTCTCCATTGTGAAGTATGTAGAAAAATAACCCAAATAAAAAATGCATTAAAATAGTCTAATCTTATATGCCTAAGACAACACTTAAAAAATTAAGTGCAAAAATAAAAAATTTACCATACAAAAACCTTCCTCAAGCCAAAATAATAGTAGTGTTTCTAAATCTAGAAAATTTTGCTAGACTTAGAAAATTCTACTAAACCTAGTATTTCTGCTAAAAACCACCACAAAATTTAGATGACTATAGAAGAGCCTCTAGATCTAGAGGAACCACTATATTTGGATAAGCTACCAATTTTTATAGATCATTAGAATAGTTGTCAAAATATGATCTACTACTAGACTACTAGATGTGGAACTCTACTAAATAAATGCGACCAAATTAGAAACTATCAAATATGTCAAATTGTTGTGTTAATAAGAGGGTCATAGAATTAAAAGAGGTGTTTGTATTATGTAAAGGGTCTAATGGATATTTGAAAGGGTCATGTGATATAATGAAATAGGGCTTTTCAATTTGAATATGGAACAATTAAGATGTGTTTAGGGGTCCAAAGTTCTTCTAAATAGGTAGTTGGGCTAGAAGTCATAACCCTTAACAAAATGACTACATGTGTTAAGACTTCATGGACTTACCTACACAAGTTATGCCATTTATGCTAGCACCCACACAAGAAATTATAGGATCCCACACCTATAATTCACTCTTTTATATTTCAAATCTATGAATTGGTATGGGTTTTCCACCCTCGTCTAAGCATTGCATAATACCCTATGAAATTATTTTTTCACAAAAAAACTAAATATGTTAAATTTTTCATAAAATTCATAAAAAATGATTTTATTTTATTTTTTATCAAAAGGCTAGTGCCTATATATATATATATATATATATATATTTATATAAAACTGAAATTACATTATAATTTTCCATAATAATATAGTCCCTACTAGCTCAGAGCTTTTCTACTACAAACCCATATTATCATCTACATTGCTTTATACCCATCCCTATTACATACTGAAATTACTAGACATATAATGCATGTAGACATATATTGCATGTATTTTCCCATACCACTTATGCACTTATATCACTTATCTTCTCAAAAAGGTACTGTAGCAAGATCCCATGGTAGCACATTCCTTCTTCATTCAAAATTCATTTCATCTACATCTGACCTTCTTCAAGTTTATCTACATCTAACCTTCTTCAAGCAAAAATCCTTTCCTGTTCTGTTTGTCAAAAATTTCCACATCATCGTGCACACTATTCCTCCCTCATAATAGGGTTTTCATTTTCTCCCCGCTCTTCAACCATAATGCCATCTTCTGGAAGACTTTCTAGAGCAACATTAAGGTTAAAACCTTGAACTTTATACATAACATCCTTGTGCCCTTGTTCTTCTACAGCCACTTCCTTGTGCCCTTGTTCTTCTTCAGCCACTTGATTATGTTAAGCACCATTTTGTATATGAAAACTATTCTCGTCCTGCAACACCGACATCTAAGGTGGTAGTGGAGGATCATGAACATGAACTAGGAGGACCATGATAGCCTGCACAGTAAATTTATTTTTTTCTATTAAATCATCATCAAACTCAACTGCATACCTATGAAGAACATTCAGCATAAGACTAGAATTCCATTGGGAGAGAGATTTGTTGATTGCTACAAACAACTTTGAGAATGTTGTTCAGTGCAATAAGAAGTTCCTAGGAAACAGGCCACCAACATAACCATGACCCTTCCATAGATCATACTTTTGATAGGATTTGGAGAAAACACTGCTTGGCAAAAAGTTTTCATTGACAAATTTATTAATTATCATTTCCACAAGAGTTACATCCTGAAGCAAGTTCAAAATATTTGATATGAACACAAACAAAAATTGGGATGGATATATTACCCGCTTCACCTCTGGTTCAATGATTTCTTCGTTGATTATCCTTTTAATATGCTTAATGAATGTTGCACAGTGATCCCTAAAGAATAAATGAAGCTCTGCATCTCCTATTAAAAAACAAAAAAATTATTATACATCTGCATACCATATTTTTTACTTGCACAAATTTCTACATAAAAATAATGCTAATGAAAATCCTTAATTATGCTAGAGAACATTTTGTAGTATAATTTTGCAGCTAAGGGGAGGAATTTTTGCTAATTTCTTCAATCAAATTTATCTTATCTTGATTATTTGATAGGTATTCCTAGGTTTGGGGTCTTATGGACATGATGAAAAGGTTAGATTTAACTAAAATTCTCTAAAATATTAGTGATATATGGATTCCCAATAAAAATTCACCTTCGAACCCTTGTAAATCTCACCAATATAGCCTAAGCTTGATTGAATAAAGAGAAAAATAACTAAATCTATAACTAATAAAATCAAGATAGATGTAACCCAAAATGTTAATCCTTCTTTCAAACTTTTCTATGTATTTAAATCATCATGCAATATAAGAGATGTAATAGAAAGCAATCTTTGGACATGGGTGACCCTTAAGTAAATAACCCTATTCTAATACCACATAAGATTTATCAATGGGGAAAACCTCCTAAAATCTAATGCATGAATAATAAAATTTTGAAAAATCACAACTAAAGAATATAGAAATAAAATATGATTGTTATTTCAATAAAAATACAAATTTATTTGCAAGGTTACTCTAGAGTTCAAGCTATAAGTGGGTGTATATAAGATACTCCAAGAAGGGATGTGAATGCACAACTAATGTGAGATAATAAGATGTGTAGTAACACATGTTTAGAACATATTCACCATATAAGTACAAGTAAAATAATGCATTTTCAACCTATCCAAGTAGAAACCTACCTAAGAAATTTTATCCTATAGCAGGTGCATAGTAAAAAATACAATAATTAACTAAATATAGGGCGGGTGCATGAAGTTGGTTGCACTTTTGTGGCCAAATTTTTTTTTGGAAAGAGATAACGCGAGAGCATTATAACGCGAGAGCATTATGTTGTTTTAAAAGAAAAGAAAAAAGTGAAAACTATCATTTTCTATTTACTGTTTCTCAGCTCTGCCCGCGGCCAAAAACCCTCACTTACGCGCTCGCGTTCTAGGAGGAAGGATTTCTACAAATTTTATCAACAATAGTTGGATTTTCTTTGCAAATATGGCACCACGACGACAAAGAGGTGCGGGAGGTAAGTATTGTTGGCTATTTGTTTTGAATTTCTTAGTTTGAAATTGATTTTGTTTGTTTTAGGTTAGATTTGATTTTTTTTTTTAATTTGTAGGAAATCCTGCAAATCCTCAACAAGAAGAGGAGGAAAATCCTCAACAACAAAATCCTCAACAAAATCAACCTCAACAACAAAATCAACCTCCCCCACCAATCACTCAATACCCTCCTAGCACTCAAGAAAATTTGAGGAGTGAAATTGAGAATAATAGAAAACAACTTGAGGATCTTATCAGTAGGTTGAGTGATCCAAATGCTTCAACCATAGAAAGAATGTGTCTAGAAAATTCATTGAAAGAGATGTTAAAAAATGTAGATGCAATTACCCAACAAATATCTGGATGGCAAGATAGGAGGCGGGCAGCCAGGGCATATTATGTAGGCAAATTATCATATAAACAAGTAAAAGATTTAAAAATTACTAAAGGTGGTTTGTGCTCTCTATTCACTGACCCTAAAATAAATCAAAATCTTACCCTCAATGCAAAGAGGTTTCCTATTCATTGGTGCCACCACCAAGAGATTAGGAACCATTTTTATGATAGATGGTATTTGGTATTTGATTAGCCACCGTGCAATAATTGTGAAGTCCCCCAATATTTTCTTAGGAAACTATACAGTGAGTTCATATTGAACCAAATCCCAAATTATTTTGATATGAGGGAGTTCCAGGGGAGAGGTGGGGGGTTGGCTCAAGATAGGCCCGGTGCACAGCCAAATCCTATTGGGCAAGGGAGACGAACTCTCGCTAGGCCACCTCGTGAGCACATTGTTATGCCTGTTGTTGCAAAGGAGAGTGCTGACATAGAGACATTGCAGGCGATCAACACTTTGACCCGGAGTGTCCTCCATCATAGTAGCCCTATTGTACAGTGCCATCCAGGGGAGTCTTCGGGTGGTGGCCTTCGAACCCATGTGTGTCAATCTTGCAGGGCGACTTGTTCATATGACCCCACCGACACACAGGAGGCTGCTACACAGGATCCGTATGTTGCTACACAGGATCTGTATGCTGCTACACAGGATCTGAATGCTGCTACGGGGATGGAGAGGACGGCTGACATTTTGCATCGTGCATATGGCATTGATAGTCAGGTAAAAGTGAGCATGTTCATTGAATTTAATTTATTAAATTTTGATTCTGAAATGCATGATTAACTAATTTAGTTTTATTATTTTAATAAAATTGCAGGGTCATAGTGTTGAGACTGGATACACTAGTCCTCCACCTACTTATTTCTGCAGTACACCTATCAATGGGGTATGTAACTAGTAAACAATTATAAATTTATTACATGTTAATAGCATTGTTTTACGAATGGCATTTTAATACATGTAATTTTGGATGTTGAACAGGCTAATATTGGTGGTTTCAAGCAAACACCTCCTAGTGCCAGTGGATTCACTCAAACGTACACAGAGGTAATAGAATAAAGAGAACTTAACTAATGAATTCTACTTAATAGATTTGTGTGATTTATATTCATATTGTTGGTTACATTGCATTACACATCATTCAAACTCAAAACATTAGTACTTCAAATTCCATAACTAATAACTAGATGTTGATAGATGACAAAATCTCAATTGTACAATATAGTTGTTTAGAAAGCCAACATAAGCAACACGATGCAATTACTTCACATGGAGGCATGCGCTTGCAAAGGTGCACCACCACGACAAACTATGGATGCTTGGAAAAAATCTATGAAACCATAATAGTAAGCAATAGCATAGACAAGGCAGTTAGTGATACAAAGCATCATATCAAAACACCCAATCATTAGGGTACATCTGATGCAGAGCATCCAACAAACACCATCAACATCATTTCTTCAAGGGATTTCAATCCCAAATAGAATCGGGAGAAGATCAAATATAATTTCATCATAAATCTACTTTTCATTCAACCAAAATCCACTCAAATTCTCTTAGCCATTCCATAGGCCATCATTCATCATTCGACTAATCAGTATTCCAATTGATTCATTCAAAGAAAAAACCATATTAAAGAAAAAATTGACTTAATCAATTAGATCCACATCATTCTCAACCACCATAAAAACAACATAAACCTGATTATTGACACTTGAACAATTCATCCTTTCATTTATTCACCAAGGAAACAAATCAATTAAACCATACCTCACTATTATCAAGCACTGTACTCACCATATTTTGACTGCAATAGTCTATTTACAGGTTACAAAATCCTGCTACGACAAAATCTTGAGTATCATCTTGTGGTGAATCACCAATTTGCTCAAAAGGCTTCATAATAGTCACCCATCCAACCATCAAAGTCACCAAACCTGTCTTATACACCTTAAACAAATTTAGTAACATCAATCATATCATTAGTTTGATAGTAACCAAGCACTCAATCATATCACAAAAGCTTTGAAAGGATACAAGTCATAAATGTTGAAGATAGGAGAGATTGCCACCCCAGGAGGTAGCTCTATTTCATAAGCATTTTGGCCAAACTTGTAGACCACCTTGCAAGGTCCTATCTTCTTCATCATGAGTTTGGTATACTTTCCTTTTGGAAGTCTCTCCTTCTTCAAGTGTGCCATCACCAAGTCTCCAACCTTGAATTGGACATTCCTCTTCTTTGAATTTTCCTTTTCCTTATATTTCTCAACATTCTTTTGAAGGGTTTCCTTCACTTGTTGATGAATATCCCTGATTGTAATAGCAAAGTCCTCACCTTGAGCACTTCTCCTAGCAACTCCTTGTAGATCTCTTAGTTCATAGACCCCTCTAGGGTGCATGCCATAGACTACCTCAAAAGGGCTTCTACCAATGCTTCTATTCATGGAGTCATTATATGCAAATTCAGCCTGAGGTTAAATCAGATCCCAAGCTTGTCCATGCTCCTTGGTAAGGCATATTAAGGGTTTCCCAATGATCTATTCACCACTTTAGTTTATCAATCCATTTGTGGATGGTATGCTGAACTAAAGGACAGATTTTTTCCTTGAGTTTCTTCCACAAGGTCATCCAAAAGTGACCAATGAATTTAGAATCCCTGTCAGAAACAATGCTTAAAGGCAGTCCATGTATCCTAACAACCTCCTTAAAGAAGAGACCTGCTATATGAGATGCATCATTGGTGCATTTTCAAGGAAGAAAATGTGCCATCTTACTAAATCTATCAACTACCACAAAGCTACTATCAAAATCTTTTTGGGTTCTAGGCAACCCCAAGACAAAGTCGATACTTACACACTCCAAAGGCCTATTGGGAATGGGCAGTGGTTGATAGAGTCCTGCATTTGATGAAGTTCCCTTTTCCCTTTGACATATTGTGTAGCCTTCCACATACCTTTTCACATCCACCTGCAACTTTGGCAAATAGTAAAATCTCCTAACTTGTTCTAAGGTCTCGTCAAGGCCAAAGTGACCTCCAAGACTCCCACTGTGTTTCTCCTTTATGATATTCTCCCTCATTGAGCATGTACGCACACACAATTGGCTTCATTTGAAGAGAAAACCATTCTGCAATAAAAAGTCACAGAATTCACCATGAAAAGAATTCAAATGTTGCTCACAAACATTATATACCTCCTTGAAATCTGAATCTTCATGATACATATCCTTCAATGCTTCAACCCCCATGCTTTGGAGTTGGATCTCTTGCACTACAAGTGTTCTACTGAGATCATCTGGCACCTTATTTTCTCGGCCCTTGTTATGCTTTATTGTGAAAGTATAGACTTGCAAAGACTCTACCCACTTCATGTGCCTATGACTGAGTTTGTCCTGTGCATTCAAAAAAGTCAAGGCATGATTATCAGTATAAACAACAACTTCTTTAGGTAACAAGTAGTGCCTCCACTTTTTGAGGGCTTGGACCATAGCATACAATTCCAAATCATAGGAAGAATACTTCCTCTTTGCTTCATTCAGCCTCTCACTGTAAAATGCAACTGATTTTCCTTCTTGGCTCAAAATAGCCCCTATTTCTTGATTGCTAGCATCACACTCAATGGTAAAAACTTTATCAAAATCGGGGAGCACAATTATAGGCTGTTGTGCTACTCTCATTTTCAGATATTCAAACCCTTTATCAGCCTCGTTGGTCCAAGAAAACTTACCTTTGTTACCTCCTTTGATGGTGTCCAAGATTGGTGCACAAATTTGGCTAAAGTTCTTGATGAACTTGTTATAAAAGCTTGCAAGTCCATGGAAGCTTCCCACATCTCCGATGGATTTTGGTGTTGGCCTTGAGTAAGAATAGCATGCACCTTTGAAGGATCCATCTTCAAACTTCCCTTGGAGATGACAAAATCAAGGTAGACTAGTTCTTCCTTCATGAATTCACACTTTTCCATGTTGATCAACAGCTTCTCCTCTGGTAACCTCCTTAGTACCATGTCAAGGTGCTTCAAATTTTCTTCTTTAGACCTGCTAAACACAAGGATGTCATCTAAATAAACTACAACAAACTTTCCAATGAAAGGTCTCAATACCTCATTCATAAGGCGCATAAATGTACTAGGGGCATTTGATAACCCAAAGGGAATCACCAACCAATCATAGAGCCCTTCATTAGTCTTAAAATTTGTCTTCCATTCATCCCCCTCTTTGATCCTTATCTGATGGTACCCGCTCTTTAGATCAATCTTGCAAAAGTAAGATGCTCTTGATAGAAAATACATGAGGTCCTCCATTATTGGCATCGGGAACCTATATCTGATTGCACGATCCTATTAATGGCTCTTGAATCAGTGCAAAGCATCCAATTCCCATCCTTCATTGGTGCTAGGATAGTAGGAACAACACATGGGCTCAAACTCTTCCTCACTAGCCCTTTATCCATCAACTCTTGCACTAGTCTTGCAATCTCCTCATTTTGAGCAGGTGTCATCTTGTATGCAACCTTATTAGGCAATGCAGCCCCTGGAATCAAATCAATATGGTGGCTTATATCCCTAGTGGGAGGTAGGGAACTAGGTAATTCATTCACCATTATGTCCTTGTACCTTTCCAACAACTCTTGGACTTCGTTTGGTGCATCTTCCTTCTTCTTTGTGGGCAGATCTGCTTCACTTTTTGGCTTCATAATCAAGAAGAATCCTCTTCCTCCTCCTTCATTCAAGTTCTTCATGAACTCCTTCTAACCCACCATCAAAACACTAGGCCCTTCATGCTTTGCCTTGTCTTCTTCTAGGAGAGGTGAAAGGTTGTAAGTCTTCCCATCCTTCACAATGGAGTATGTTTTCTTCTCCCCATCATTCTTGGTCTTCCTATCGAAGTGCCAAGGCCTACCAGAAATATATAGCTTAATACTTGTACTCAAAATTTTGTTCATTAGATCTCATACATTATAAGTCATGACGTGGATCTCGCTATTGTAACTTTTTTGTGATTGAATAATTTGTTGTTTTATTTTCAGATGTTGGTTGTGGGAACACCTCCAAATGTTACAAGGGCAATGGATATCGGTGTTTCATCCGCTATTCAATCCTCCATGGCTCTGATAGAGGAGGTATGAGGAAAATTACTAAATTTCAATTTATATTTGTTGTTATAGATGTTAGTTCTAGTGAAAAATCAAACCATTATTGATTCGCAGTTTAATTCCTATTTGGATGGTTTATACAGGGCTTGAGCACACCTGAGCATCGCCATGCAAATATTTCCATCGTGGAGAGTGATCATGGATTGGCAGTAAGTGATTATTTTGTTAAATATATCATTTCTTATAATGTAATTTCTATATATTAATGTCTTTACTTCGTATTCTAACAGTTAAGACTTCACCAGGAGCTAAACTATAGGAGGAGGAGCAGGAGCACTCCTCGACCATAGCAGAAATGATAGACGGACTTATCACCATCAAATCGCCAAACAAAAGGAAAGAATTTATTTCTAGAGCATGGAGAGAAATGAATTTTTATTCCAGAGCCCTTTGTTGTATGCCTAGACATGGCAATTTTGTACATATCTTGTATTGGATATATTTGACATTGTATGCCTATATGGCATTCGAGCGTAAGCCTATATGGCTAATTTGTAACTATATTTTATACTTATATTGACATATATTGATGTATGTGTACATGGCTATTTGGTTAATACAAATCTTTTTTATCAATGGTGTCCATATTTGATCTTTTTGACAATGTCAAAAGCATGGCTGCATACAAATTAGGCAAAAGACTTTTCCTTTTAGATTAGCAATGCATGGAAGTTTCAAAAAGTATCCTTGAAATTACAAAAAGATATGTGTTTATACCATAGCAGCAAAAATATTTTGAGGAAAAAATTGACAAACCAAAAGTATAAGATTTTTTGAAAAAAATAGGAAAAGTCTAGAAAAAATCAGAAAAAAAATCATATTTTTAAAAAAAGGTAAAAAAAGTAGAACAATTTGAGATAAAAACTTTAAAAAATAAAATAAAGGCATTTCCATATCATAGAGATATAGAGAAAAATAAAATAAAGAATTTAACTAAATAAATTTTAAAAAATAGATTTTTAGAGTTTATATTCATATTGTTGATTACATTGCATTGCATATTTCAAACTCAAAGCATTTCTTCACATTGCATAACTAATAACTAGATGCTTATATAACAAAATTTCAATTACAATGTATAGTTTTTACAAAGTCAACCTAAGCGGTTATGCAATTACTTCACATTGCATAACTAACTAACTAGGAGCAACTCCCAATTGCATTTGCTTGTCATGGCATTCTATGAGACCACATTTCTTTGAGGGAATTTTTTCAATCAATTCACTACCTTGTCTATACTACCACATTTTTTATACATGTCTACCAAAGCATTTTTGTCAAATAGTTCACTACCTTGTTGCTATGTTTCGAAGCTAAAACAAGTGCTTTTCGAACAAGCTATGTGCTTAGAAAATATATCAAAAA
>VDFB02270651.1:66049447-66079408 GCA_007258455.2 Sequoia sempervirens
AGAGACAAGGGAGAGACGAGAGAGAGAGAGAGAGAGAGAGAGGGAGGGAGTGGGAGAGAGATAGAGGGTAGAGGATAGAGGGTAGAGGGTAGATGGGGAGAGAGATAGAATTAGGGCTTAAGGGTTGAGGGTATAGGGGTTTATGGTTTAGGGTAGAGGGGAGAGAGATCTAAGGAGTGAGTGAGAGAGAGGGAGTTGAGAGAGGGAGGGAGTGAGAAGGAGGAGGATAAAGGGTTGGCAGGCGTGATGGGGAGAGAGATAGAATTAGGGCTTTAAGGGTTCGGGTTATAGGGGTTTAAGGTTTAGGGTAGAGGGGAGAGAGATCGAAGGAGTGAGTGAGTGAGAGAGAGGGAGTTGAGAGAGGGAGAGGGTATAGGGGTTGAGAGACAAGGGAGAGACTTGAGAGAGGGGGGTAGTGGGAGAGAGTGAGTGAGTGAGAGAGAGGGAGAGAGAGGGAGAGAGTGAGTGAGTGGGAAAGAGAGAGGGAGTGAGTGAGTGAGAGAGAGTGAATGAGTGAATGTTTGATCAACTGAAGATGAAATATTCCTTCCAAGGAGAAACCAAGGAAGCATTAGCACGAATAGTAGAAACCCCCCCATAATGCTGAAAAGGGAGAGGCATGACAGGTACACTGAAACTGAATGCCAGAAAGTAGTGCATGAAGAGGAACCAAGAGCATCTGAAGGTGCAAACATGAAAGTACAAGTTGATAGAAAGGATGTGAAACCAAAAGTCACATACGCATGAGAAAGGTATGAAGGAAAACAAAGGCAAACATCAACCCCCATGGCACTCTATATCATAGTGTGAGTACAATAAGGCACAAAGTGATGTGCAAGAAACCCAATACTACACATACAATGTTGAGGCACTTTATCTTAGTGCGTTTACAAAAGAGAAATACATGCAATGTGAGCCCATAATGTCTACAATGTCCAAATAGGACAACATGCTGAAAATACAATTCTCTTACAGAAAAAGAGGAAACTAGTAGCACCATGATGAAGTACACGAAAAAACATGCACTTTAAAAAAAAAATGGCACCTTAAAAAGTGTCCGGATGCAGAAGATATGGCATGTCAAAGTCTCCAAAACGAGAACTGATCAGCTACAACAATGATAAAATAGAATTATGGAAAAACCAGAAGTCAAAACTAGAAAATAGCAACACCATTGCGAAAAGCATGAAATTCCACCCCATTTCAAAAAAAATTGCACGCAAAAAGACCACCGTATGGCTAAGATATGGCCTCTGGAAGTTGAGGTGCAAAACTGAAAAGCCCAACGGAGAGGGGCTGAGAAGAGCAAAAAGTGATCTCTGCTAAATTTAGCAAAACTACCTCCAAATGTGAAGGTCTTCCAAATTTAGTGTGTAGGAAAAATTTCTCCAATTACCGTGCATTATTTTGCATAAAAAAGCAAAATAACGGCTTATTACAAAAAATTATGAATATTTTTTTTAAAAAAAATATTTAAAAAAAAAAATTGATTTTTTAAAAAGAAAATCACAAAAAACTTTGGTCGGCCTGGGAAGTACCGCCACCGGCAGTACTCAGGCCACCATCGGTGGCTTTAAGCTGTCGGACGATGGCTTTAAGCTGTCAGACGACAGTCTCAAAGTCGTCGGACGATTGGCTTAAAAGCCACCACCAATAGCAGGATGCCAATAGGTAGGACGCGGGGCCCGAGGGCCTGCCACCACAGGGTGGTAGGTACCCTCAGGTACTGCAATTTTTTTTGTTAAATACAAACAAAAAATAAAAAACCTTGAGGTCCGTTTGAGCTCAAAATGCTCTGAAAATTCAAGCACCCCCTGGATCTGACAAAAAAACCTTTTCTTCAAACCCTCATAGATTTGACAAACGGAAGCCAAATTTGATGAAACAAAGGTCGATCTTGACTATTCCGGCAGCTCTAGATTCAATGGAGAGGTCTGATTCACGTCAAAACGCTTCTAAAAACTTCCTCCTCCAAAATTTGCAAAGAAAGCAAAGGGGATTCAGATCTGAAGCCCGCAACCCTTTGAAGAAGAAAACCTCATAAATCAATAAGGGGTTTGCTGAATCCACACTCTGATACCCTGTTAGAATTGTGAAACAAGCACAAAACCATGAGCCACAGGATCAAACACAAACAAATACACCTTACACACAAGAGATCTGCAAACAAATGTATGCAATTAACTTCAACAAGAAAAAGCTATAGAAGAGAGAAAACTTTCAAGAAGATATGAAAGCTACATATATTCTCCCGTTAATAATTACAATAAGATCAATTCTTATAAAAGGAGATCAAGAAACCCTAAAAGGGAAACCCTAGTGTGCACACTTAATAATTAATAAATAATTAATTATTAATGTGCCTAAGTTTAGCTTAAGTAACTAAAGTGATAAGTGACTTAATTAATTAACCAATATGATTAAATTAATTAAGTAAAACAACTTATTACTCTAACATAAGGGAGATATGAGGGAGAGATGAGAGAGAGAGAGGAGAGAGGGAGAGAGAGAGTGAGAGAGAGAGAGTGAGTGAGGGAGAGTGAGTGAGTGAGAGAGAGGAGTGAGTGAGAGAGGAGTGAGTGAGAGTGAGTGAGTGAGTGAGAGAGAGAGAGTGAGGAGTGAGATAGAGGGAGTTGAGAGAGGGAGATGGGGTAGGGGTTGATAGACGAGGGAGAGACTCGATAAAGAGAGAGGGAGGGAGTGGGAGAGAGATAGAGGGTATAAGGGTTAAGGGTAGAGGGTAGATGGGAGAGATAGAATTGGGGTATAAGGGTAGAGGGAAGAGAGATAGAATCATGGTATATAGGGTATAGAGAAAGAGAGAGAAAATAAATCTATTAAAAAACCAACTTTCTCATAACGTGAGTGCGTTTTGAAGTAGAGATATGGCTATTTTAGGAAGAAATAACGCGCTCACGTTATAATGCAAGCACGTTTTGTGTTGCATTAAAAATGGTAAAAAAACTCAATATACCCTTCATCTCAAGGCCCACATTCTACATATTCTCCTGGTTCTGCACGTGCTCTGACAAAAAGTAGCTTTTTGATGACGTTGTGAAGTGTGCATGCATGTTTTTCACATTCCACCACCTTTTCCATGATCTTTCTACCACCTTTGCATGAAATAGCAGAGTTTTCACATTGAAAGACATATAATATCAATTCAAGTTTGAATTCCATTGAAAAATTATATACAATTGAAGTTTGGAGGGGAACAAGCTTTTGAAAAAGTCAAATTGTTGAGGAGTTTGAAGAAAGAAGAAGCTAAGGCTACATAATTGGGTTGAAATCCTCCATTTGAAACTTTGGTTTTTTAGGTATGTGAAGTCTTTACACATTTTCTTTCATTCTATTATGGCTTGCTTTCATTTTTGTTAATTTACATATTCTATGTTGATCATTGTTTGTTTGTCATTATAACCTTAGGTTGTCAATGCGCATTTTAAATTACACAATTCTATATACTTTCCAATTACATTTTTAAACCACATCTCTTTGAGGCATTTTTTTATTTAACAATTGACTTACCTTGTGTATGCTTCCACATTTTGTATACACATATATATGAGATGCATTTTAAGGAAGTAAAATAAAACATCATTTCTCAATCCTTTATTATGGAAGTGCATACCACTCTCTGAAGCTTTCATTGAGGTATTTTGTCAAGCAATTATACCAAGCAACTTATTTCCTTGTCTATGCTACCAAATTTTCCATACATCTCTCTAAAAAATTAGAATATACTCCTCCCACATTGATAGATCTTAGAAACTATTTTGGTTTTCATCTTTATTTCTAAATTTACCTCATCACTAAACCTACCTCATCACTTTTATTTGTGATATATTTTAAATGTTTCTTTGATTATTCTACCTACAAGGGATTATAACCCTTCTCTCCACGGTTAGAAGACTCTTTATTGAAGGCTAAGCTAGCAACATGGGGAAAGGTACAGCCTATCTTGCAATCATGGCTCAAAATGGAAGCATGGAAAAATAATTTGAATTGTAATGCAACCAGGGGAGGTCTTGTAACACAACTAAACACAAAAAATCAACCAACAACAACAATTCACAGGTCACAATTCTCAAAACTCTTCACTTTTCACCAAATCAACACTCTTCCTTGTACCATTGCCAACTCATTCAATCAGGTATTTCTTCTCGATAAGATTCTTTTAGACCAAGAATTGAACCATTTCAAGGACCCTTCAGGGTACACAATCACATGCCATCATACCACTATTGGCTACTTTGTAACAACTTTCTCAAATCAGGCTTTCTACGCCAACTAGGCCTCAAATTAGAACACTTTAGCAAAGAAACTTATCTTGAAACTTGACCAAAACCTCCAAACACATGTGGGAAGAAATTTATATGTATTAAAACCAAATAATTCACAATTAGTTCTCATAAATTCATCCACCAAGATGCCAAAACCAAAAACCCTCTTTTTAAGCCAAATAACCTAGGGCTTATTGGAAAACACACTTCCCAACCTTATCAAAACATTCCACCACCTCAAATAGGTCTAAAATGGCTTGCACAAACTCAATTCAACAAGAAACAATGCTTCCCTAACACAATAATCACTTTAGCGTGTCAAAACCTCTCAAATTCACATGGAAAACACCAAATTTCACTCTAGGGATTCATGCCCAACTCAACTCTTCACCTCCCCTACACACACTCAACATTCCCACACACTTTTAGTGATGTTGCAAACCCTTTCCTCGAGTTAGAGTTATAACAGTGGGAGGAATGGGTCAAAACACCATTTTAAATGACTTTCAAACCTTAAAACTGTGTGTTTAGGCTGGTCTCAGAAATGGTTGACATGGTAGGGGAAGCGTATTCCTTATAGAAATGGGGTGTCATGGTGATTACATCACTGTGACACCCCATTCTATGAGGAATATGCTGCCCCTACCTTCTCAACCCTACTGCATTGGCAAGCTAGTGAGTGAGCCAATGCGATAGGGTTGAGAAGGTAGGGGTAGCGTATGCCTCATAGAAATGGGGTGTCACGCCGTGACACCCCATCTCTATCAGGAATATGCTGCCCCTACCTTCTCAACCCTATATATCACTGTGACACCCCATTTCTATGAGGCATACGCTGCCCCTACCTTCTAAACCCTACTGTATCACCGTGACACCCATTTCTATGAGGCATACACTGCCCCTACCTTCTCAACCCTATTGTATCACCATGACACCCCATTTCTATGAGGCATATGCTTCCCCTACCTTCTCCTACCTATGACACCCCATTTCTATGAGGCATACGCTGCCCCTACCTTCTAAACCCTATTGTATCACCGTGACACCCATTTCTATGAGGCATACACTACCCCTACCTTCTCAACCCTATTGTATCACCGTGACACCCCATTTCTATGAGGCATATGCTTCCCCTACCTTCTCAACCCTATTGTCACCGTGACACCCATTTCTATGAGGCATACACTACCCCTACCTTCTCAACCCTATTGTATCCTTGGTGACACCCCATATGCTTCCCCTACCTTCTCAACCCTACCGCATTGGTAAGCAGAGAGGTAAGAGCTGCTCATAAATAAGTGTCCTGATGATAATAAGAATGAGAGCAAAGCGATGCTCCTCATAAGAAATAGGTGTCCTGTGATAGAATTTAGAAAGGCCAAGAGCTAACGTGCCTCATGAAATGAAGTGTCCTGATGATATATAGGGTTGAGAGGTAGGCAGGTCTCTACTTACTCATGAAATAGTGTCATCAGTGTCTCTCAAGATTGAGATGAGGCATTGCTCTACAGCAGAGATAAGTGTGCAGACGATGTCAGACAGAAATGAGAGTGTATGCCTCATAAAAATAAGGTCCTGTGTCTGAGGAAACAAGGGAAGTGGGAAACATGTATGCCTCCATAGAAATGGGGTGTCATGGTGATTCAATGGGGTTGAGAAGGTAGGGCAGCATATGCCTCCTTAGAAATAGCATTCCATGATTGAGAAATGAGTTATACAGTGATGCTCACATCACTACAGGAGACCCCCATTTTCTGCTGGGGCACATACATTGCCCGTACCTTCTCAACCCTACCGCATTGGCAAGCTAGTGAGTGAGCTAGCTTGCAAATGCTCCACTGGGAATCAACTCAATCGGGTAACTCTTCTCAATGAAACCTCATCATACCATTCAACATGAACCTTTTCGGGAACCCATTTGGACAAAATTTGACATACTCAAAATCCACCTACGGTCACTTTAGACCAGAGCAATCAAATTTCACTTTTTCACCATTTTAGGCTTCTAATTAGACTCTTTTTCCAAAGCAACTATGTTTGAAACTCAATAAAATCCTATCAAACCTTGGGGGAGCAATTTAAATGTGTCAAAACCTCAAAATACACAATAAAATCTCATACATACCATCGTACAAAGGGTAATCCACAAAACCCTACTTTTTAGCCTAAACCCTAGGGGTTTATTGAAAAATGCCTCTCCCACTCTTTTGCAAACTTGCCAACTATTCCAATAGGGCTTGTTACACCTGCACATGCTCAAAACATCATAACATAATGCTTCCCATTCATAAAACTCAAATTGACATACCAAATCCTTCAATTTTCCAAGGAAAACTCAAATTTCACCTTTAGGGCTTCACACCTAATGCACTATCAGACCTCCCAATTTCATTTATTTGAATGGAAAAATACTTTAGGAACTAATATTTATCTCATTACCATGCTACAAGTAAAATTATCCACCATGCCGAAGAAATGAAGAAGGAATAAACTAACAAACGAAGAGTATGAAACCTTCAAAGCAAAGGAGAGAGAACGGTTGAGGGCATATCGTGAAAAGAAGAAATTGGGTACTATTGACAAAAACAAGCCAACTAAAGAGGAACCTCAACTGTCAAAAAGAGAACAAGATTTGGCAGCACAAAGGGCACGAATGTGAAAGCATCGTGCTGAGACGGATTCAGATACCATAGTTGGAGACACACCCTCTACGAAAAGTGAATACGAAGGGACACCATTAAGCACAAGAGAATATGGAGGGACACCAACTAGCACAAGTGAATATGGAGGGACACCATCTATCGCAATTGAATATGGTTGGACACCATCCGACACATCTCAAGTTGAGAGTACATCATCACTTGGATTTGATGAAGAAGGTATGCCATCATCCCCATGAGAACCTCAAGGTATGTCTTCTACTCCACCATCGATTGAATGTACACAATCTAGCCCACCTCAATTAAATATTGATGAAATTCCTAATGTTGAGATGTATGTACCTAGGAGAACACTACTTAGAATTTTGCGTAGAAAGCCAAAGTATTTGATTAATATTGATGAGGATATTTTGCATCACATGGAAGGTAAGATTCTAGCATGCACTTGTATAAGATATGCTAATAAGATTTGGAAATTCTACTTTGAAAGGCTAAATGAGACCACAAGATGCCAACTATTCGTTGAAATGATGTGGAGTATAAAGTATAGAGACATCATGAAGACTTTTGGGTTGAGAACATCGAATGCATCGAGTGAAAACACTATTGTGAAGAATCTAATGGATGCATATGAGAGTGTGGGTAAGACCTGATGCTCAAAGGATAGTAATGTCACACGACGTGTCATTACATTGACTTTGGTAAGTAGTCAAACAAAGAGAGCTCTTCTCATTAGAAATACGAGTGAACAAATGAGAATTAGTAGATTTTTTTATCAAAATCCATTCAAAGGCGGAAAAGAATTGAGGGAACCAATTCAAATGAATTATGGGAATTCTCAAGGAGACTTCCACAAAAAGATAAAAAAGTTGTTGAAGCTTTGAGAACACTAATTGAAGAGTATTGGAAGAATAACACAAGGCCATCTCTGAATCAAAGGGATGTGGTAAGAAGGAGAATTGGTAGTCGAAATCATGAGCCACATCCAAAGCATTTTTTGAATATGACTCAAACCCAATTTTTTCATAAATTTCAAATGAATTATCCTCAAATTAGTATTTATCAAAGATTTTTTGAAATGCTTAAACATTTTTATGTCAAGATAAATCACACATGCACTACTTGTTGTATACTACATATTGAATTCTCTAACCATTATGATGTTTATCATTCTATATTTTGTGATTTGCATACTAACAATGTTTTGCAAGATTGTGGCATAGAAGCCCCACCAAAATATTCAAGAGAGTTCCTATCAAAAAAATTATGTGAAATAGAGGATGGCCAAATATTCTATAGGACAACATGCTTGGATGGTTCGTGTGAGCATTGTAGTGGCTTGCAGTGTATGCCAGTATGCCAACATATGGAAAGCACAGATGAGGTGAGACATAAACAAGTAGAGTTCGAAAAGTATAAAATGGTGGAATACGCTACAAAAGATGGGTCTCAAGCAAAAAGGTGTGATTGGTTTTTCAGAAGATTCTAGTGTATCAGTTTATGTCCATGTTTCGTGACAACATAGTGTATGAGTATGCAAGGCATACCCATAGAGCCCAATGGTTGAACACACAATTCAAGCTATGCAAGGAAACCTTTCCAATTGGCAACATAGTATCATTGGTTGAATTTGTAGAGAGCTACACTCTACAACCACAATGTGAGGTGTAGTCACAGTATTACAACTCCACACAGGTTTCGATATTTGTGCAAATAACATTCATTCATGCAGCTGATAGTATAGAGGACCAAAGGAAGGTATTGAGGGAGTATCACTTTTATATTAGTGATGCTCACACACATTCTCTAGAGTTCATGCAAGGTTACTTCCAGATGTTCTACAGTGATTTGGCTCAGAGGGGCATAGCATATGGCCGGATAACTATGCAGCACAGTTCAAGAACTCGTGCAAGTTCTACTGGTTGAGTAGGATGCATGTCATTATAGGTGTACAACATATGTGGAACTTTTGTGAGGTCGGGCATGGAAAGGGGGAGCATGATGGTGCAGGAGCATGCATGAAAAGAGCATTAGCATGAGAAGAGTTAAAGTATAAAGACAATGCAAAGTTGACAAATGCAAGATCAATTGTCGAGTGGTGTAATGCTTTGATGGGCCCAGGTAATGAAGGTATGTCTTCAGTTTTTAGGTATTTTTAGTTGATGGATGGTACTAACATTACACCATATGAGGATTGTTGTACACTAACAGGATCGAGTGAGCTACACTCTTTCCTTAGCTCAAATGCAGGTTCATGGAGTATTGATACATGGAAGATGGCATGCTTTTGTTCTTCATGTACAATGCAAGCCTGGAATGATTGTGAGTCAGGGGAGTGGGTTGACAAATGTTTGACAAGTCATCTCAACCCACTTCACATGTATCACCCTCCGACAGCATTGGAACCAACATAGATGGAATCATTGGTCGACTTTGACCATATATCAGATCTAGTTCAATCGGGTGATATATCTTCTTGCTTAGTTCTTGAAATTCCATATTGGTATATTACTTTGTAGTGTATTCGTAATGTTCACTAATTTCAAGAGATTTGCTGCACATATCAATGCAGAGAAATTTTATGTAGTTATTACAAATCAAAACAACGAAGAGGGAACAGACTATTACTTGTGTCATTGTGTTGAGGCCAAAAAGAAATTGGAGGCCCCAGTTATAGAAGGAGAAAACATCGAATACCCTACAGGCTCGGTTGTTGTTATTAGAATGTGGCTTAGAAGGTACCCACATAAGAGTGTTAAACATTGGTTGTTTTAGGACTTTGACACACATCGTAAGATTCTTCATTACTCGAACCTTGTCATGGCATCCAATGTTCGTTTGACCAAATATGGGGGTAGACATTTGAACAAGGTCTTGTGGAAGGTCCGTGAGTCTGACCACAAAGCAATACTTGACACAATAAAGAGCAGAGCAGACCTGGATAGTTCATTGGATTAATTTGTAAGTATGCACATCGGTTCTTATTAATTTATACTTGTATGCACATTAATTTGTTTGATGGCAATGCTATCATATTCTTTTACTTTGCTTATTTGTAAGTAACCTACTACAAATTGATTGGTGTCCCCTTATAGAAAATGCAGATTTATGAGCCATCCAAGAGAATGTCAGCCAAAAAATCAATGCAACATCCTTATTTTGATGATCTTGACAAATCTCAATCATGATTTTAAGCCATTACAAAAGTGTGTGCAAATCTTGGTGAGGGAATTTCAAGTTATTCATTTTAAGTTAACCTTATCATGAGCAGCTATGATGTAGACAGTATAAGAGCATCTCAAATTTCAACTTACTCTATTCATGAGAGGTGTTGTGTGCAATAGGTATCTTGGAACTCGTAGTGAGGATGTATGACCAAGAGTGACTGAGTTGAGAGACTGACATGCCTATCTATAAGTGCCTTACATCTATTTTAATTTCATTTCCATTTTGGATGCTCCTTCTTTTTCTCTTTTACTTTGCATATTTGTAAGTAAACTACTAAAAATTGATTGGTTGCTCGTTGCAGAAAATGCTGATTTATGAGCCATCAAAGAGAATCTTAGCCAAAAAAGAAATGCAACATCCTTATTTTGATGATCTTGAGAAATCTCAATTATGATTTGAAGCCATTATAAAAGATCGTGTGAAGCTTAGTGAGGGAATCTCAAGTTACTCAATTGAAGTTAACCTAATAATGAGCACCTATGATATAGACATTTAAAGAGAATCTCGAATGTATGAGTGACATTGTAAAAAATCTATGAGAATGAAGTTCCTAAGGAATTGTAATGATATTTACTTGTAATGAGATTTACTCAAATATTGTAATTTTGGAGTTCATGTTTGGTGCAACAACACCTTGTTCTGTAGATGCCTTCAATAGGAAAATTTGCAAAATCTGAATTTTGAAATGTAAACAATGTGAAAAAGGTCATGTTAAGGTCATATGTAATGTATTCAAAGTCTCAAAGAGGTCATTAGGTGATTAGAGAAGTGATATTGCACAAAATATGTCATTTGGTGTAAAAATGAAAAACTTGCATTACTTGCACAATTGAAAAATTAGTAAATAAAGGATGATGTTTTTTGTATTTGCAACACTTTTCCTTTTTTGTTTCAAGCTTGTGCAAATTGTATAACACCTTATACTTTGATTGTTGATTAGTTTTCAAATGTAAAAATTGAATTTTGAAATGTAAAATGTATGTAAAAGGTCATGTGATACAGTCAATATGATGGTTTGTGGATTGATGCAATAGGGGAGGCCTGTAACACACAAAGTCACAACTCCAATATGCAAACACAACTATCAGGCCATAAACTCCTCACAATTTCATCATTTTTTCAAAATCACTCTTTTCCCTTGTAGCACTAGGAATAAACTCAATCGGGTAACTTATCTCAATGACACCTCATTAGTCCATGAAATGAACCTCTTCATGACCCATTTGAACAAACTTTGACATACTCAAAATCCACCTATGACCACTTTAGACCAAAGCACTCAAATTTCACCTTTTCACCGTTTTAGGCTTCTAATTAGCCTCTTTTTCCAAAGCAACTATACTTGAAACTTATCCAAACCCTAAAAAACCTTGAGGCAGAAATTTAAATGTGTAAAAACCTCCAAAACCACAATCATACCTCTGACATACCACCGTACAAAGGGTAATCCATAAAACCCTACTTTTTAGCCAAAACCCTAGGGGTTTATTGAAAAATTCACTTCCAGTTCTACCCAAAACACAAAACCTCTTCAAACAAGTTTGAATTGGTCTGCACAAGCTTAATCAAACATGAAATAATGTTTCCTTCTCACAAAACTCACTTTGTCCCACCAAAACCTCCACTTCTCATGAGGAAAACTCATATTTTCACATTAAGGCATCACACCCAACACAATATTAGACCTACCCTTCAAGAAAAAGCTTGAAACCACCTATTCCCAACTAAAAAAATCTCATTCCACCAATCACAATAGTCACAGGGGGTGGAATGGGTAAAATTTACATTTATGTGACTTTGAACACCCCAAAAATAGGGGGTTAACATGGCAGATTACGAAAATCTGAGATAAAACTCCACAAATTTAAAATAAGACTCTCAAAACTTCTGCAAATGCAAGTTAACACATGCTATAAGATATTTCCACATTTTTCAAGTCAAAACACCCCTGTATGAGATCGTACAAGTCTGTCAAGAATGGAAAAATATAGAAAATTTGATAAAAAGCAGTGCTAATCAACTTTTATTGCTTTAAATCTTCAAGATCCCCCTCTCATTGAGTCTTTACAATATATTTATAATGTTTCTACTTCAAACTAAACTTTCCCAACGGATCTAAATACCTTTTGAACTCCTTAACTATTCATGTTCCCTCAAAAAGTAACTTTACACTTTATTTCTTGACAACTTTGCCAAAAATGCAATTTTTGCAAATGAAAAGCCAAGTATCCCCTAAAACACCTAAAATGACTCAAAAAGGACTAAATACATAATAAAATGGTCTCTTAGACCTTATTTTAAACAAAATTCTTCAACAACCTACAATCTAGACCTTATGAACTCAAGTTGACAATTTTGCACCAATGGTGCTTCTGCACCATGGATCCTAGTAGATGCTCTTGCATCAGTAAGAAAGGGGTTTCAATCTTCACAAAACCTCAAATGAATGAGTTTCAAACAAAGTTTCAAGCAACAACTCTCTATCTCTTCAATTTTAACCCTTCACTCTGCCTTGTCTAGTAGGTCCTAGTAGACCCTAGTTTTAGACCTTTTCTCACAAACTTCTCAAATAACTTCACAAACAAATGACTGATATAGATAGACATTATTGAGTTACAACACATACTTCAAAATCAATAGTGACTTTCTTGGAACATGTGCATCAAAAATGACATTCTTTGTTGTCCTCATTAGGCTAACTAGGCCTAATTTACAAAGGAACATACCTTTAAACATTCAAAAACCCCCTGAAATTGTTGGGGAATCAATTCTCATGTATCCAAACCCTCAAATCCACAATTTGTTTCAGGAGAAACTGACTCCACCATGCCAAACCACAAAACCCTTATTTTATGCTAGTATGAGGAGGGTTTATTGAAATGAATGGTTCCACATCTTACTAGAACATGCCACCACCTCAGACCTTCTTAAAATCACCTGCAAAAACTCAAAAGACAATCACCCAACCTCTACATGCAATATTTTATCAAACCCTAGGGTGAAACCTCATTTTTCATGCCCTTTTCCATCATTATCTACAGGGACAACAACACAAACCCCATAAAAAATATTCCCTTTCACCAAATAAGCACCCTAACATCAAAATGGGTTTCTAAATATGTATTGGGTCTGTGGAAACACAAAAAGATTGAAAAAGAGAACACAATCACCTTGTGCAGAACCATACAATTCAAGGAAACATAAGATTTCTTGTAAAAATATAAAAAAATGCAAGGAAACAATCAATTTTATTGATCTTCTTCTAAGTACATGGTACATTTATACTAGGCATGGTACATTTACACTAGGAATGGTCCTCTTTTGCACCCAAACATGCAGAAACGCTATGAGCTATGTTCAACTGGCTTGATCCCTGAAGGGTCCAAAGTGCAAAAGGGCAACAATCTTTGATGGGGTATTACTCAGAAACCATGGTGCTTATGAAATCTTCATCTAAGCCTATGAGATCATGTTGGGCCCCTCTACAAAAACCTCTCTTGGTTTTCGTTATCTTGGAGTGGTTTTCTAGTGGTGTCCAGTTTTCACTTGATGGAAAAAGAGTCAAATGCAAGCAGTGCAAAGTTGCAAAGTGGTGCAACTTTCATTCTGCAACTCGTGTGACCATACAGACTGTTCCAACACATTTGAATAGGTATGTTTACGCTAGGAATGGTTGTCTTTTGTACCCAAACACGTTGAATCACTCTGAGCTACGTTCAACTAGATCGATCCTTTAAGAGTCCAAAGTGCAAAATGACTGCAAACTTTAGCATGTTGTTACTCAGATACTGTGATGCTTAGAAACTTCTCATCTAATCCTACAGGATCATATTGGGACCCTCTAAAAAAACCTCTCTTGGTTTTGAATATCTCAGAGTGGTTTTCCCTTGGTGGAAGATTTTCACTTGATGGAAAAAGTGTCAAATGTAAGCAGTGCAAAGTTGCAAAGTGGTGCAACTTTCATTCTGCAACTCGTGTGACCAAACAGACTGTTCCAATGCATCTGAATAGGTATGTTTATGCTAGTAATGGTCCTTTTTCATACCCAATCATGTGGAATTGCTCTGAGCTACGTTCAACCGGATCAATCCCTTAAGAGTCCAAAGTGCAAAATGGCTGCAAACTTCAGCATGTTGTTACTCGGATACCGTGATGCTTAGAAAATTCTCTTCTAATCCTATAGGATCGCGTTGGGCCCCTCTACAAAAATCTCTCCCAATTTTGACTATCTCGGAGTGGTTTTCTCGTGGCGGCGGATTTTCACTTGATGGAAAAAGTGTCAAATGCAAGTAGTGCAAAGTTGCAAAGTGGTGAAACTTTCGTTATGTAACTCGTGTGACCAAACAGACTGTTCCAACATTTATGAATATGTATTTTTATGCTAAGCATGGTCGTCTTTCACATCCAAACACGCAGAATCATTCTGAGCTATGTTCAACCGGATCGATCCCTTAAGAGTCCAAAGTGTAAAATGACTGCAAATTTTAGCATGTTGTTACTCAGATACCATGACTCTTAGAAACTTCTTGTCTGATCCTACAGGATCATATTAGGCCCCTCTACAAAAACCTCTCTCGGTTTTGGCTATCTCATAGTGGTTTTCCCATGGCGGTGGATTTTCACTTGATGAAAAAAGTGTTAAATGCAAGTAGTGCAAAGTTGCAAAGTGGTGCAACTTTCATTTTGTAATTCGTGTGACCAAACAGACTATTCCAATGTGTCTGAATAGGTATTTTTACACTAGGTATGGTCCTCTTTCACACCCAAACATGCAGAATCGCTCTGAGCTACGTTCAACCAGATCGACCCCTTAAGAGTCCAAAGTGCAAAATGGTTGCAAACTTCAACATGTTACTCAGATACCGTGATGCTTAGAAAATTCTTATCTAATCTTATAGGATTGCGTTGGGCCCCTCTACAAATTTTTTTATCGATTTTGGCTATCTCAGAGTGGTTTTCCTGTGGCAGCGGATTTTCACTTGATGGAAAAAGTGTCAAATGCAAGCAATGCAAAGTTGCAAAGTGGTGCAACTTTCGTTCTGCAACTTGTGTGAACAAATGAATTTTTTTAATGCATCTAAACAGGTATTTTTATGCTAGAAATGGTCCTCTTTCACACCCAAACACGCAGAATCACTCTGAGCTACATTTAACCAGATCGATTCCTTAAGGGTCCAAAGTGCAAAATGGCTAAAAACTTTAGTATGTTGTTACTTGGATACCATGATGCTTAGAAACTTCTCGTCTAATCCTACAGGATCATGTTGGGCCCCTCTACAAAAACCTCTCTTAGTTTTGGCTATCTCAGAGTTGTTTTCCAGTTGCGGCAGATTTTTAATTGATGGAAAAAGTGTTAAATGCAAGTAGTGCAAAGTTGCAAAGTGGTGCAACTTTTGTTCTGCAACTCATGTGACCAAACATACTGTTCCAATGCATCCGAATAGGTATTTTTATGCTAGGAATGGTCCTCTTTCGCACCCAAACATGCGGAATCACTCCGAGCTACGTTCAACCAAACCGATTCCTTAAGGGTCCAAAGTGCAAAAGGGAAGCAAACTTCAGCATGTTGTTACTCGAATACCGTGATGCTTAGAAACTTCTTATCTGATCTTACAGGATCGCGTTGGGCCCCTCTACAAAAATCTCTCTCAGTTTTGGCTATCTCAGAGTGGATTTCTTGTGGCAGCAGATTTTCACTTGATGGAAAAAGTATCAAATGCAAGCAGTGCAAAGTTGCAAAGTGGTGCAACTTTTGTTCTACAACTTGTGTGACCAAAAAAATTATTCTAACACATCCAAATAGGTATGTTTACACTAGGAATGGTCCTCTTTCGTACCCAAACACATAGAATCGCTCTGAGCTATGTTCAACTAGACTGATCCCTTAAGGGTCCAAAGTGCAAAAGGGAAACAAACTTTGACAGACTACTACTCAAAAATTGTGACGCTTAAGAAATCTCCATCTAAGCCTAATGGGATCACGTTGGGCCCCTCTACAATAACCTCTCTCAGTTTTTGTTATCTCTGAGTCGTTTTCCTGTGGTGTCCAGTTTTCACTTGATGGAAAAAATGTCAAATTGAAGCAGCATAAAGTTGCAAAGTGGTGCAACTTTCAATTTGCAATTTGTGTGACCAAACTAACTACTCCAATGCATCCCAATAGGTAGGTTTACACTAGACGTGGTCCTCTTTCGCACCCAAACACGCAAAATTGATCTGAGCTACGTTCAACCGACTTGATCCCTTATGATGGCATACAAAACAATGGAAAAGATAAACATAAACATGATGGTTGAGAAGTCTTAGCATTCCACACAAAAAACATATGATCATTGGTGTAGAGCACCTTGTTCCTCTATTTGATGAAGAAGGTCTAGTTCAGTGGTTTTAGTCATTATAATGTCAAATAAGGCCATGATAGGCTATTTTGTAATCTTGCTTTTAGTTTTGAGTTAGTGTGGAGTCATTTGAGTCAATTATGTAAGTACGAATAAGAAAATAGCATTGGTAAAGGCATTAGAAGAGATTACTAATGCTACCCCTGTTCAAAATTTAGAATTTATGCCTTAAAAGTAAGGCTAGATGAGGTGAAAAGAAGAAATTGCTTGAGAATAAGTTAGAATAGGTTGGAAATAGGGTGAGGTTGTGGAGTTTGATGTGTTCAAAAAGTATACAAGGACAAGGGAGGTCAAAATTATGTTATGGCATGATGCCTTAATTGGGAATAAAGGGGTTTTGAATGAAAAAGAGAGGTTTGAGTGAGTAAAAGTAGGTAAAGTCAAGGGGCAACATAATTTGGTAAATGTTGCCCAATGGTGTTTTCCAATTGGAGGAGTGATTAAGAGCATGTTGTTTTGTTAAATAGACCTATTCAAGGGTCTAGGAAAACATTGAGTCCATTTCTTATTTGTATTATAAAATATAACTTGCTTTCTCCTAAGTCCATTTCGTATACTCTGAATATTATGTTTTGCAAGTGTTGTGAAGATTATGTATCCTTTACTTAATTGAGTTGTTCCAATCAAAGGATTAAATATATTGGAATCTTTTTATGAATCATTTCATGGAATACCAATTGAAAACATGTTTTTTTCTTTTAGATAAAGTTGTTTAGCATCAATCAATTAATATTCAAGACAAACCATGAAGGACAACAATGATCAATGCTAGGCTAACCAATTAATAAGTATACACACTGAATGTCAAGCATGTACATGTGAATAAGGGAAGCTAATAAGTACACCAAAAACATGTAAGCCCTTTGAAGTATACACATGAATACATGAAGTATACACAAATGAATACAAAGTATATGCACGTATCACAAGGTATACGCATTTAGTTACCACATACTCGCCAGTACATTGGTCACACACATAAGTTGTAAAGTACACTTAATACACGAAACTCATGTTCATATTGAACCATCAATTCTAGGAACGCAAACATGGACACCATCGATAAAAAAAAAAAAATGTATTAACCAAATAGCCATGTAGGAATACATCAATATATGTTGATATAAGTATGAAATATAGGTACAAAATAGCCATATAGGCATACAATGTCAAATATATCCAATACAAAATATGTACAAAACATCCATGTAGGCATACAACAAAGGGCTCTAGAATCAAAAGTAATTGCTCTCCATGTTCTGGAAATAAATTCTCTCCCTTTGCTTGTCAATTAGATGGGGATAGGTCTATCACTCATTTGTGTTGTGCTCGAGGAGTGCTCCTATTGCTCCTCCTAGTGTTTAGTTCATGGTGAAGTTTTAACTGTTACAATAAGAAGTAAAGACATTAATATATATAAATTACATTATAAAAAATGATATATTTAACAAAATAATCACTTACTGCCATCTCATGATCTCTCTCCACGAGGGAAATATTCACACGCCCATGTTTAGGCATGCTCAAGACCTATATAAACCATCCAAATAGAAATTAAACTATGAATCAATAATGGTTTGATTTTTCACTAACATCTATAACAACGAATGTAAATTGAAATTTACTAATTTGCCTCATACCTCCCCTGTTAGAGCCATCGAGGATTGTATAGCAAATGAAACAACGATCTCCATTGCCCTCGTCACATTCAAAGGTGTTTCGACTTGCAACAATTGAAAATAAAACAATAAATTATTCAATCACAAAAATTACAATAGCGATCCACGTCATGACTTACAATGTATGAGATAATGAAATTTTTTTGGAGTACTTATTAAACTATATATTTATGATTATCATGCTTACTATTTTCCCTATCCATTTCTTGTTCGAAAGGACATGTTTTTAGGATTTTACCCATACCAGCAAGCTGGTGAACCGTTTGATCAAATTATTTTGTAGACATGTATGATAACTATGGTGGCATAGAGAAGGAAGTGAACTATTTGAAAAAATGCCTCAAAGAAATGGGATCTCATGGTGATGGAATGCCATTACAAACAAATGCACATCATGGCATTCCATCACCATAAGACCACATTTTTTCAGAAAGTTCATTGCCTTCTCTATGGTATTATTGCTTACTATTATGCTTTGATAGATATTTTTCCAAGCATCCATAATTTGTTGGAAAGCACCTATTTTATGCTTTTATCCATAGTTGCAAGGAAGTGAGTAGTTTGATAAAATGCTTTGGTACACATGTATAGAAAATGTGGTATCATAGAAAAGGTGGTGAGTTGTTTGAAGAAATTCCTCGAAGAAATGTGGTCTCATGGTGATGGAATTCCATTCCATCACCATGAGACTACATTTCTTCAAGGCATTTTTTCAAACTACTAACTTCCTTGTCTATGCTATTGCTTACTATTATGCTTTGATATATTTTTCCAAGCATCCATAGTTTGTCGTGCAGGTGCACCTTTGCAAGCACATGCCTCCATGAGGAAAATTTAGGAGTTTGAATTGGTTAATGTGTTTTGATGATGTAATAAGGCTTAAATAGCCATTTTAGAGGTTGTAATAGTCTTAGTTAGTTAATTTAGGCATAAAGTGCAAAATTGCAAAATATTGACAAAATTGTCAATTTCAAATGTTGTAAAAATGCAAAAAAGGTGTAAAGGCATGGAATGCCAAGGGTCAAAGTAGTTGTAGAGGTTATTGAGTCATTGTAGGAAGTTGGAAAGGTTGGGAAATGTTTAAAAATGATATGATCCATTGATGTAAGTTGTTGTTGGAGAGATTGAAAGAGAAAAATAATAAAATATCACTAATCCAAAGGAGTTGGTATTGAATTTTTGATATGTGAAAGTAGGCCATGATGGGTGCCTAATTTGGGGATTTTTTGACAAGGTTGTTTGATAAAATTGAAAGTTTTGACAGGAAAAGTGGGTTGGCTGACCTAGTAGGAAGACTAGGTAGAAATTTGAAAACAAAGAAAGAATTGAGTTTTTGAGTTGCAAAGTGGATTGAATCCTTTTGAATGATGAAGTTAAGTTATTTGACTGCCCTTCATTGCATCAGTTTGTTGGAAAGAACCTTTTTTAATCTTTTAGCCATAGCAATGAGGAAATGAATTGTTTGATAAAATGCTTTGGTAGACATGTATGGAAAATGTGGTAGCATAGAAAAGATGGTGAGTTGTTTGAAAAAGTGCCTCAAAGAAATTGGGTCTCATGGTGATGGACCACATTTCTTTGAGGAATTTTTTCAAAAAACTCATTGCCTTGTCTATGCTATTGCTTACTATTATTCTTTCATATATTCCTTCCAAGCATCCATAGCATAGACAAGGAAGTGAACTGTTTGAAAAGATGTCGAGCAGTAAAAAGAGGTCTCATGGAATGCCATGACAAGAAAATGCAATTGGAAACTTCTCCTAGACTTATTACAAATGATGTGTGAAGTAATTGCATCACTGCTTATGTTGACTTTCTAAAAAACTTTATTGTAGTTGAAATTTTGTCATCTATCAACATCTAGTTATTAGTTATGGAATGCGAAGTAAGGCTTTGAGTTTGAATGACATGCAATGCAACATAATCAAAGATATGAATATAAACTACACAAATCTATTAAGTACAATTCATTAGGTAAACTCTTTATTTTATTACCTACGTGTAGGTTTGAGTAAATCCACTGACGATGGGAGGTGTTCCCTCGAAACCTCCAATATTAGCTTGTTCAACATCCAAAATCACATATTAAAATACCATTCATAAAACAATGCTATTAACATGTAATAAATTTATAATTGTTTACTAGTTACATACCCCACCGATAGGTGTACTACAGAAATAAGTAGGTGGAGGGCCGATGTATCTAGTCTCAACACTGTGACCCTGCAATTTTATTAAAATCATAAAACTAAATTAGTTAATCTTGCATTTCAAAATTAAAATTTAATAAATTAAATTCAATGAACATGCTAACTTTTACCTGACTATCAATGCCATACGCCTCATGCAAAATGTCAGTTGCCCTCTCCATCTTCATAGTTGCAGATGGATCCTGCATAGTAGCCTCCTAAGTGTCGGTGGGGTCATATGAACAAGTCGCCCTGCAAGATTGACACACATGGGTTCAAAGGCCACCACTCAAAGACTCCCCTGGATGGCACTATAGAATAGGGCTAGTATGATGGATGAAACTCTGGGTCAAAGTGTTCATCGCCTGCAATGTCTCTACGTCGACACTCTCCTTTGTGACAGAAGGCATAACAATGTGCTCATGAGGCAGCCTGGCGAGAGCTTGTCTCCCTTGCCACGTAGGATCCGACTATGCACTGGGTCTATCCTAAGCCTGAGCCGAACCCCCACCTCTCCCCTGGAAGTCCCTCATATCAAAATAATTTAGGATTTTGTTCAATATGAACTCACTATATAGTTTCCTAAGGAAATACTGTGGGACTTGAACACAATTGTTGCATGGTGGGTAATCAAAGACCATGTACCACCTATCATAAAAATAGTTCCTAATATGTTGGTGGTGGCACCAATGAATAGGAAAAATCTTCGCATTGAGGGTAAGATTTTGATTTGTGCACGGGTCAGTGAATAATGAGCACAAATCACCTTCTATAATTTTTAAATCCTTTACATCTTTATATGATAGTTTATCTACATATAATAAGCCCTATCCGATTGCCTCCTATCTTGCCATTCAGTTATTTGTTTGCTAATTGAATCTACATTTTTTAACATATCTTTCAATGAACTTGCTAGGGTCATTATTTCTACGGTTGAACCATTTGGATCACTCAACCTATTGATTAAATCCTCAATTTTCTTTTTGTTGTTCTCAATTTCACTCATTAAATTTTGTTGAGTGCCAGGAGGGTGTTGAGTGATTGGTGGAGGAGGTTGTTGTTGTGGTTGATTTTGTTCTTGAGGATTTGGTTGATCTTCTTGTTGAGGATTTTGAGGGTTTGCAAGCTCATTTACATCTCCTACAAATTCAAAAATATATATATCAAATACAACCTAAAACTAAAAAATTCAAAAAAACAAACAAACAATCCTTACCTCTCACACCTCCTCGTTGTCGTGGTGCCATCCTTGCGAAGAAATAACAATTGTTGGTGAATATTTTTGCACAATTCCTCCTCCTAGAACGTGAGCACAAAAAATGGGGGTTTTGGCCGCGAGCACAACAAAAAACACAGTCAAAATGCAGAATGAATGAGTTTCACTTTTTCTTTTCTTTTAACATGTCATAATGCGAGTGCATTATAACGCGCTCGCATTATGGGCTCATTGTGGTTGAGCCTCAGGCTCGGCCCACCAAGCCATAATGTGAGCGCGTTATAATGCACTCACGTTATGAATTTTTAAAACTTTTTTTTGAAAGTGGCCACAAATTTGCTACCCATCTCCATGCACCCACCCCCTTCATAGATATTGTTAAAAATTGGGCAAGTGAGCTTCTAAAAGTAAGAAGCACCAAGATGTATGCTTTAGTAAAAACTCATAGTCCTAAAATATCCACAAAGATTGGAACAATAATATGTTTTTTCAAGAATATTTTATTGAGAAGGAAAGGATTGAAATATAACTAAATACTCACAATGAATTAATCATAGTCAGAGGGATGAACTAGGATCAATTCATGAAGGAAATATATCTTATATCAAAACTAATAGATGTAGAAGCAAAGAAAAATAAAATCTACAGGTAACAATCTTGATAAACTTAGCTATCTAAAAGTTCAAAAAGAACATAATTTTTTTTGACACAATTTAACTAGGGAAAGAAGAAGCTAATTTTTTTTTTTTATCAAATCTTGTAGAGGAGAATATCTCATTGATCCTAAAATCATTAAAGTTGAATCAATCTTCTTTTTTAGTGAACTACTTGGAGGAGGATTCAAACTTGTAGGATCAAATAGACATTTTGTAGTTCATTTCGTCCATGATCACAAGTGAAGATAGTCAAATATTATTGGCACCTTTCACTAAGGAAGAGATCAATTTGGATTCCTTGTAAGTGAAATCAAACACTAGACATGAAAGCAATCACTCAATCCTCAAAAGATCCATCATTGAAGGTATCAACACTAGGCATGAAAGCAATCACCCAATTTTTAATACACATAAAAAGGAATGATAATCAAGTTTAATATTAGCAAATCATATGATGAAGTAATTGGAGGTTTCTCATGAAAATCCTAGAAAAAATTGGCTTCTATGATAATTTGAGGGAATTGATCTTAGAATGAAGTAGAAGTTGAAGACTGTTTGCTTGGTTTCTTATTGTTTAGATCATGCAACATTGACACATGATAATAATTAATGGAATTTTCATAGTGATCATTCGATGCATATAGAAAATATGCTCTATTAATTGGAGACTAAACATCACTTTGAATGAAGTGGGTGATCCCACAATCGTGGTTTACAATTTTTGGCCAAATTGGACACTGAAATATTTTTTAAAACTAAATCTTCACTTTCGGGCACCTATAGCGGCTAAATCGTGAAAAATTTGAAGATAATGAAAACTATAGTTTCATGAAATTTTGTCTGCAGATTCTAAAAATATTTTTTTCAAAATTTTTAAAATCATATTGCACTTTTTTTTCCATCTCCCTCGAAAACTAATTTTTTCAAAAAACAACATTTTAAAAAAGTGACGCTCACCGTATAACGCATAATTTTTTTTCCACGAAGGATAAAATTCTAATTCTTTCGAATTTAGATTTGTAACTATGATATCCAATGCTTCCATTTGGTTAGATAGTTTTTTATTGAATATTTTTTCTTTATTCAAGTTTCAAAGTCAAACCAATTACAATTCAGACATAGCACGACCGTATAACACATAATTTTTTTTGTATTTATTGAAATTCAATTTTATTTTTTTTGTTGGATCAAGGACTTAAATATCTAGTGCACTCATATTTTTCAATTTTTTTTTAATAGTCTACTATTTTTCCACATATGCAAAACAAAGAGCTTGATTTTCGGTGAAAAACCTACATTCACAATAAATAAAAAATAAATATAAAAATAAAATTTAATTTAATTAAAATTATACTTTTTTGGAAGCTTATAATAAGGAATACATACTTACAATTTTATTTTTTTAAATGAATTCATTTGATCCCCCAAAAGGTAAATCAAAAGTGGTTTTTTATCAACATTTTGATAGGTGTAAAGGAGACTTCGTTATAGGTATGGTTTAAAACTAGCGGGGTTCTATCCAAGGGGACTTTGTCTAAGGTGGTTTGATCAAATCCTCTTCAATAGGAATCCTTTAAATGGAACTTTTCAAGGCTTAAATCATTATATTTTCTAAAAATATGTGATTTCAGCAAAAATCAGGATCTCCCAAAAATTGTAAACCACTATTGTGGTAGCACCCATGTGTTCTACTAGGTAATTTAACATCTTTAATTTTCACACATTGCTATCAATGGTTGGCCTAGCCTTATGAACATATGGGACCAATAACACATTAATCTTGATGTTGGTACAATCATTCCACCTTCTAAGAGCATTCTTTGGCTTCATGTACCAATAAATTCCTATGTTGGAGTGATACTTCCCACAAATTTGGTTTATTTCAAGAAGGTTTTGACCTCATTAGTTTTTTCCAGATGCTTCTCACTCCTTAGCTAAATGATAATCATTTATTTCAATCTCTCTCTCCTTTCTAGGCTCTTTGTTCTACTAAAAAAGTAACAATGGAGTTGCTCATCCACTTTGGTTGTGAATTATAGTAGATGACCATCGTTGTGGAGATCAAAGAAGCTAGATTTAGAAAAGTTTTATTCTTCCAAGGTGGTGATATCTTGGTTGTCATTTTTGAAATGTTTGGTATGGATCTCATCAAAATATTTATTTGACACGATGTCAACATTGACATCTCTTCCATGTTTGTGTGTAATATCTATACCCTCATTAGTGACAAGGAATATACCAAGGCCGTGAGACAATATTATATTTGGAATAAGAGCATGTTAGGCATGGAAGTAATTTTTTGATAGCATTGCTCTTGTAAGTGTGAGTACTCTTCCTCTCGATGGATTTAAATGCTATGGGTTTTCTTCGCTTGATATTACTCCTGACATTGAGACTAGATTCATACTGTCAAGAATAAAGAAGTTGCAGATATTTAAGATTCTTAGGGATCTCATGAGTTATTACAACCGATGATTGGATGTTTTTTCACTTCGTGAACCTAAGAAGAGATCTTCAATCCATTTTGTTAATATCATACAATCAAGGTGTTCCATGAGAACATTTTTCATTGAGACATTTTGTCACACAGTTCACGTGCCTTGTCTTTGCTTCCACATTTTGTATAGCCTACAATCATGACATTCTGTCAAACAATTTTTACAACCATCCTGTCAAAAAGTTCATGTGCCTTATCTAAGCTTACACATTTTGCATACATGTCTAACAGGGCAGTTGCAACTACAACACTAGATAAAACTCCTCTACTGTGATGGACATCCATACCCTGTTCCAAAGCTCCCATTTTTGCACAGGCTAGGAGGATGTTGGGAAAAAGTTGCAGAGTGTGGCTTTACACCAGCCAATCGCATTTGGTTGAAAGTTCCTAAATCCTTTTCAACAAATGCAATTTGTGCATGCTCTACAATCATAACATTCCATGAGACAAATTTATTCGAGGCATCTGGTTAAATAGTTCATGTGCCTTGTCTATGCTTCCACATTTTACATACACATCTAACAAAGCATTTCAAACTGTGGTATTTAACAATAATCAACCTTCCATTAGACTTTGATGGACGTCAATACCCTGTTCTAGCGCTCCCATTTTTGCACAGGTGGGGAGTTTGTGGCAAATAAAACTGATCGAGAGGGAAATTTGCTTTTTGCATCACCCACATCATGAGGATACCCATGTCTTTTGTCCACTGCAAAAACCATTTGCAGGCCGTGAAAATACCTTAGCGGCGAGGTATTCCATGACAGTGGCGATGTAGGCGGGAGTGCTCCTTGCTATCTGGTTTATTTTATGCCATGGAACACGTGTGCAGGAACAGTTCAAATCCAAACCTTAACAAGGACTATGTTTTGAACGGAAACAGACGGTACTGGATGCCAGGAGAAAGGAATGGGCCCACATCCACCTAAGCAGTCAAAGCTCAGTGTGTGATGTTTAAGCCCAACGCTAACCAATGGAGTTGATACGTTGCACAAAATTTTACATATTATTTTCCATTGAGAAAACAAACATCCTCTATCTGTTCGAATCCTGACTAGTTGGTATATTCTTGTTCTCTTGTATTGAAAGAAAACTACTGTTTTCCAATGTTTGTGACTTCTTTATATGTAAGTTTGAATACAAATGAATTGAACTAAAAACGTTTCACATAGAAACAAAAATTTGAAAGAAAGCCATTAAGTTACATCGTTCTCGAGACACCCATGTCCATAATTTCTGGATTTAACTTACGTTGAAACATTTTTCAAGTGGATAGAAAAGCGGGAAAAAAAGATCAGGTGGCTGTTGTTACCTTGAGCAGATCAAAATTCCATGCAAAATGAAGTCACTGGTCACAAACGCATCTGGTCGTACCACAGTAACACCATTGATGACTAGAGGCCTGGAATCGCCAGTGAACGTGATTTCAAGATTGTGGCCACTGAAAAGAGTCGAGCTCCGAATTGGAATCACCGCTACATCTCCCACAACCGCATCAAATTTCTACTTGATTTTTCACATTTTATTCCTATCAATCAGTTAGAAATATACATTTACATTTGCAGAGATGAGGAAAAGAAGCGAACTGACCTAGGGATAGACCTGATAGACGAGGTCATCGTGGTAGCTTGTAGTGACATCGCCAGATCCATAAGGTTAATCCAATCTCCTGAGCACCGACGTAAACACATCAATACATAAGCCTGTAATCATGTAATTCTTGTTTTGGGCACTTGTATTGGCATGAAGTTAGGCGGTGATCATCGGAGGAAACACGTCATGCATTCATTAACCATTACTTATTGCCTCGACACGTCATACATTTTCCTGTCTACTGAAAAATGCGATTGTAGTGGAATGCCCCTCGGCGTAATTAAAATTAAAAGTAAAAATTTGTGTGGTAAATATATATTTTTTAAATATAGAAAATAATAGAAATGTATAATTTTAAGTAAGAAAATAATCACACAAAATAAGAAGATCGCAATTTTATAAGGAAAAATTGTTCAATAGAAATAAAAAGAGACAATTAAAATTATGGAGCAAGGACAACTCTAATATTATCGATGGAGTAAATTAGTAGGTAGTTGAGAGGTCTTGCCTATTAGGGTTATATTGGCCCTCCACTTGGTAGATCCTTGTCATCCTTGATGAGTTCTAATTCAATAAGAGCAACATTATCCACTACATCTAGATCCTCTTACAATTGACTCTATACATTCCTAAGCAAAGATAAAATCATTACCCAAACACACTCTAATTGCACAACTATAGTTCATTATTTTCCACCTACCTCAACTTGAGTTGAATAAATAGAATAAGTACTATTCTTCACCCTAATAAGTATAAGTATTTCCCACCCTCAACTCATAGGGCAACAGTTGGGCTTAGTGCATAATATGAGTTATGCACCTCAACTCTCCCTAGAATCTTTGGGGCAAAGCAATATAGAATAACATAACAGAGATGGGAGGAAATGATGTGATCCCATTGCCCCAAGGGGTTAGATGATGGCATGATTACACTCTTAGATATTTTATATAAATTATTCATTGCACTAACTACCTTAGAATAATAGGGCTTCTACATTTTAAAATATTACATTCATAATAAAAAATTAATTATTAATAAAAAAATATTAAAATATACTTTAAAAATAATTTATACAAGCTAGAAACACCCTTTTCAATATTGCTTACTATAGATTACCTACATGACTTCTTGTAGCATAACCTCTAATACTACTTGCTCCTTAATAACTAAATATTTCCCAACCCTAAGATATATTGAAAGATTAATCCTTCTAACTCACATTTAGCTTCGCACTATTACTTTCTTAATGTGCCCAAAATTCATATGGTAGTATGCTTCTTACTTATCTCTTGGAAATAAATTTCCTTTTGCTAATTTATCTACTTAATTAGCTCCAAGTGTGGAACATTCCTTACTATGCACTCTTTCAAGTAAACTTTCTACAACCTTCAACTAATTCCTCATTCTCTTTCTACCATTCATCTAGGTATTGTGATTGAATCATGATCCCAATTTATAATCCCCTTCTTGGAACTATTCTTTTTATCGCTCAAGACAAACTTATCTAAGGCATAAAGACAAGTCACTAGTGTATTTGACTCTTTTCCTCCTTATATTGTATGTATCCATCATATTACTTATGATCCTTTTAGTAACTTTAAATCACTTCCTCTTTTCATAACTTTACTTGATATGCATTGACATTCATCTTCTTGGTTAGGATGTACTTAAGGGCTTAACTATAGGTGAATTGGGTAAGGGGGAATATTCCTTCCATAAAGTTACAATCACTTCATTTTTCAATCAATCTCTATGTGAACATGTGATTTTAATTTATCATCACGGTGTATGTGTTAGGTGCATGAGATAGTCACAATGTATATGTGATACATGTACACATTATCTTATTGTGTATGTATGATGTATGTGTGAATTATTCACATAGATCATATTTGGCATATTCCTAAGACAATCATCATGTGTATATATGATGTGTGTATGAGCTCCTCACCCTATGTATAAGTGACATATGCTTGATCTATTCGCCATGTGTACCTACGAGATGTATAAGTGCTAGTCATATTTATGTATAGATGATGTATTCTTGAGGCAATCACCATGTGAACATGTGATGTTAGAAAGATATGGTACCTACGAAGATTATGTGCACATTCATACACTACTATTGGCAAGGAACTAATACTTTATTGGAATGTGTTTGTTATCATTCTACTATAATTTGATTAATTTATTTAAACATAATCTCAATTAATAGTTGTGATTTAAATGATAGGTCAAAAATCGTGCATCCTAGATGCGAGGATGGAGTTTCACTATTACTGGTATATGAAGTACAAATCTTTTGATTCCTAGGAAGTGATACATAGGTATGAATATTAAATATGAGCCCTTGAGGTTTAGGTCTAGGTATAGGTATACAGAAAATATTCAGATCTTAACAAATTTTTATTGTGTATATGAGTTATGGCATAGAGTTGTTTCCATGACTTTGGCTGGAAAATATGTAAAATTGACACTTCTAAATTAGATGGAAGATTCTTTGTTAATTAAGTTAGTACTTTTGAATTAATAAATAATAAGTAATAAATTAGTGGTAACCAAGGGTTTGTTGTTATAGACACCTAAGATTACTAATGTGATGATAGACCCTTAACTAAGTACTATGTGATGTCATCATGTTGACTATACCTTTTTAGATCAACATGGTGGACATATATTTTATATACAAAATTTTGATAGATATTTACATACTACATCATCTAATTAAAAATAGTCAAAAAAAATATTTTATTCAAAGAAGAAATAATACACACCCACATCTGATCATATAAATTTATAAGTAAGCTACTAATCATCTAAATTTGTTCAAATACATTATTCTAGCTCAATATGTACATTTTCTTTAATTTCTCAAATTTTATTTTAAATTTATGTTAATTAATTGGCATAGAACCTTGTACTTTTTGTATGATTATATATTCCTTTGACATATTGACTTATAATTAGTTGTTGGGGAATATTTTTCTCATTATATTAGCTCTATGAGGCACATAAGTTATGGATTGAGTAAACACTTATCATTATACTATATTTTTTTACCACAATGGATTGGACTGGATCATACAAATATATTTAATTAGAAGAATTTTTAGAATTTTATGGTCTAAGGTACAAGCTTGCTCTTCACTTGAAACACTTAGTGCATAAGTGTTTGGTGTTATGCGCCACCATAGAGTAGTATTACATTATCATATAACATATGAATTATGAATTGTGTTGTATCACCATGGGACATATGTCATCTTGAATAACACCAATCAAAAAATATAAAATTTCATAGTTCAACCAAGGGGTTTCTTGACTTTAGTGCAACATGGTAGCGGGTGGTGTGTGGGTTGTTTGACTTGTAGCTCATCTATCCCATATTATATATTTTCCAACTCCCTTTGGTCCTCCTTGGGATCTCTAAGATTCATATGTATCACATATCACAAATCTATATTTTTCATCATTATTCCCACATAGGTTACACATGTATAGCTCAATAGATAAAATAGTAATGAAAATAAACTTTCTTGATCATGTGTTAGCTCAATCATCA